>PVLC010013970.1:0-40296 GCA_004027655.1 Graphiurus murinus | reverse complement strand
TTTAAAGAATGGATTGGAATTTAAATGCCTTCTGCTTCATTCCCTCCGAATGCATTGTAGCAATACATCTGCCAACACACACCACTGAATGGGCTTTATCAGGTCTCCTAGCAATCTTTCAGTTCTTATCCTCCTGGAGTCTTTTAGAACATGGGCCAATCTCAACCCCTCTGCACTCTCCCAATTTCTGTGATACCTTTTTGCTGACTCTCTGACTACTTCTTTTTAGTCATCCCTTCCTCCGCTCTTCATCATTGCCCATCCTTAATGTTGGGATTTCTCAAGTTTCAACCCTCAGTTATATTCCTTAGGTTATCTGTCCTTACCTATAATTGCCAATTCTCAAATACTCTCTCTCACCCAGACCTCTCCCCTGAGCTCCAGATCTCCAAATCCAACTGCTTGCTCATTACCACCACCTGCTTCTTTTGTCTATACCCAAAACATGGAATGCGTTAACCCATCCCTTGTCTCATACATTCACCTTTTGCTTCACTCCCCAAATCCACCTGGATTCTCATTCACATCCCCTGCCTTTGTTGTAACGTCCACACCTGCTACTTCCTGCTTTGTCCCCTGCATCTTCACATCTCCATAGTTTTCTACCACAGCCTTATCTCTTAGAATACTTTCCCAGCAAAGGATCTTTAGTCCTCCAAAGAGTTTCAAATATATGTGATAGTCAGTGGTTTCCAAGCCTGATCTAACTCAAATAGCCCAAGATTATTTAAAAAGATTTTTTTTTTTGCCTCTACCACCTATACACACATTGTACACTGAATCAGAAAGGAGGCAGAAAGAATCTGCATTTTGAAAGTTTCCAGGTGATTAGCAGGTAAACCATCCTCAGAGAACATTGGAGGTTTGGGGAAGCATCACAGGCATGATGTTGTATAATATCATGTTTCAGAGAGATAGCTCCAGCAGCACTGTGTAGAATGGAGTGGAGGCTGATTTAATGCGGCCAACATGGTTTCTTGCATAAAAAATTTTAAATGGCACAAGTTATAGCCAAAAATGCATGTACAGAGAGTGGATCCTGTCAATAGTATCTCCATTTGTATTCCTACCTATCCATCATTACTACCTATTATCTCTTCTATCAATGAAATGATTGACAGCAGTGCCAACTCTGCCTACAGCAACCAAGAAACTCAGAAATATTAATTGGCTTTCATACGATCACATGGTAATTTAGTAACATAGGCAAAAATCTGATTTTTATGATTATCTGTCTCCTCGTCCTCTGCAGTTTTCCCTGAGCCAGTTCACTGTCTAAATCCTAAAGATAGGTTATCATCATATCTTCTTTAAATAAATCTTCCCAGTGGCTTATGGAATTAACCAGGACCTCATTTCCTCATTATAAAAGTGTTCAGGCAATCAGATCTACTCTTAAGCCCGTGCCTTCCAAATCTGAAGAAGGTTCAAATCTGAGAAGCAAATACATTTTATCTAAGCAGAGCCTGTCAGAACATTTTTAATAAAGGCCTGGCCCAATTTCAGAGCTTTCTTTTCATTAGGGCAGGTCTGAAAGCAAAGGCCTTGAAAGTGGTTAGAAAAACATCGTGTAATCACTGTGGTACCATTATCCCGTCCCTGGGTAATCATTAGGCATCAGCTTGCCAAAGCGAAGGGCGGCAAATTACTCATTTATTGTTACCTGAGCTGTGCAGAAGATTGAAATCTGGACTACTAATGATTTTTTTTTCACCTTGTTTGGGAGATTCTGTAGGAAAGTTCACATGTAGCACAGATTCTGGCTGGCTAGTGAAAGTGCTTTCAGACAAATATGAAAGGGAAGCAAAGGCTCACCTTCCTTCCTCTAAAAGTAAAGCTGAAAAGCTCCCTATCATTAAACGAAAACAGTTCTAATGAACAAATTCCGAAAAGTGGTCAAAAAAAGAAACTAGTTACTTGGCTTTGAGTAAATTTTCACTTGCACCAAGGAGGCCAGATTCATTTAAATTCATTGGTACATAATGAATTCAACACAAATCAAGTTTAAGATAAATATCTTAACATTTTAAACACCATCTAATGAATTATTCTACTTTTCTTTTCTTTTGATCATCTGCTTTAGCAAGTTTCCTATTCAAGAAAGGCTCCAAGTCTAGGTGTGGTGAGAGACAATGAAACCACTCCTGAGCTTGTTAGAGAATTCACAAGTTCTAACACAGCAGGTATGATTGGTACATAAACAAGTCAGATATTACCAAATTTGTATCAGTACCTAAATTAGCCCCTCTAAGCAGTTTCTGCTACTTAAACCCAGACTGCATTCTACACATCACTAAGGGGAATGAGATGATATCTCCAAAGCTAATTTGGAGTATCTCTATATTCCAAATTAAGTGAAATTTCTAAAAATAAATATTATGCTAGATTAGTGGAAAAGCCCTAAAATGAGATGAAATGCAGGTTATATATTGAATCTGATTCTAAGGTGAAAAGGTGCTGGGCATAACTGACACAGGGAAAGAGGAAAGTTCTCAATAGTTTTAGTTTTGTCAAGGCAAAAATGCTGCATTCAAAAGTAAAGACAGAATACCTCTTGCTTCTATAGGAAGAAGTATATTGCTTAGAATGGGGATGTGAGAATCAAAAAGCATTGATTTCTACTGCTGTCTCGGCTGGTGACTGCTTCTGTAGTCTGAGGCAATTTTCTTAGCCTATTTGTGACTAAATCTCGGCATCTACAAAATGAGGTTAGTAATCTTTTCTGTTTGAGTCCCAGCTAGTATTATTATTAGGACTTTTGTTCATGTTATTAATGTTTATGATGCCTTGAGGGATTTTCAAATAAAAAGCATTATAGAAGCCCAAGGTATCATTAATATTATTTTTCATGTTATTCCAAAATGGCATTGTGGAAGCTGATGAATTAACATCTGCAATACTCTATAGCAATAGTTGGAATAAGCGGTGTGATTTAATGCACAGATTTACACTTGAAGAACATAGAGGAAAATCTACAAGCATTAGCTTCTGGACAACTTTTATTAAGCTCATACCAGACTCTTGGTCACCTAAAGCATTTACCAGAAGATTATACCTGCTTATCTATTTTACCATCTAAACTCAAGGTCCCATTCTACTCATACCACTAAGAAAGATGAAATACGAAATACATATGAAGATTCATTTGGTCAAAACCGAGAAGAACCTTGTCATTTGTAAATGATAGCTCTCCCTTCCACTGCAGATTTATTAAGATGCTTTGGATGCATCATAATTCAGTTTCTAACAGACTAGTATTCACACGACGACATCCGGTGAGGTTCTGAGGTTCGGGATTTTTTTTTTTTTCAGAGGCTTGCTTAATGTTTAATGCTTTACAGATGCTAGATGTATTTTTACGGTGCCTGGCTTTGCTTTGAATGGCTGTTAAAGTGTGCATTACAGGCATAGGGCACCTTCGATTTACAGTATTTTACCTACTTAATGCCATTTCCAGGGCTCTCTATTGTAACATTATCATTAAGGTTGCTGGCCCTTTGCTTCCGACAACATGATTAAATCCTATTACAATTACTCTTGTTATAAAATCTTCTCAGGCTTCTTGGCACTAAAGGTGTGTGGAGCCATGCAGGTGGTAATATAAAGAAGGGCAATGTACACTGAACTGAAATGTTAGGAGAGCTCTGTCTTAGAGGAGGAAAATAGATCCCCAAAGTGAGATATTACTGTATTACTGTACTCTCTGGGGAAAGATTTGCTTCTGAAGTTTATTTTATAATACTAAAGAGAGTTTTGCTCTTATTTTGTTTTTCTCTCTAGGAGAGTGGAGGAGAGGGATATAATTTAGCAAAGAAAGACTCAGAAAAAGGCTCAATGATGACCATAAAAATGACAGGCTGTTTTAAGATAAAGAGGGGAAAATCTAGTCAATGTCACATAATGTCTCATATTTCACATACAATGATGGTGCTTTTTTTGGGGGGGGGTACTGGGTATTGAACCCAGGGGTATTCTACCTCCAAGCTACCTCTCTGGCCCCATTTTTCAAATTTTTATTTTGAAACAGTGTCTCGCTAAGTTGCTGATGCTGGCTTCAAACCTGTGAACCTCCTGTCTCAACTTCCCAAGTGTTGGGATTACAGGTTTGTGCCACCATGCCCAGCTCTGATGGTGCTTCTTATACCTAGGAATGATGAAACATGAATTATTTTTTTTTCTCTAGTGGTAGAGAAAGATTCAGCAGAAAAAACAGAGAGAAGTACTTTATGAACCAACTTGTCTTCAGAACACCTTGACCTAGTTAGTATTTTCACTAAGCATCCACATTCCAGGCAAACAGTCTAGGGGCCTGGAGCACGTGCCTGTGTGGTACTGGGAGAGGCAGTGCAGAATGGTGGTAAGTCAACCCGTGCTGTGGCCAGCCTGTCCCTGCTTCCTCCCTGCCTCTGGTACATGTTAGCGTGCCTCTCAGTGAAATGCTTCTGCCTGTGTTTTAATTTCCTCATCCTTATAGCATTGTTGGGAGGATCAGATTAATTGGTATTTGTGAAACACCTAGACTGATATGTGGCTCATGGAAAATATCTCATATTACTAGCAGGGTGCACTATGCTATTGAAGTATGCCCTGGAATTGGCATGCACATAGATATGCAAGTGCAGTGGTACTAAGGGACATTTGTATCTTTTTTTTTTTTATGACATGCAAGTGTGAGGAAATTTGGCAAAAGATAAATGGAACAAATAAGCTATAATCACTTACCTGTAGTAAAAAGACTTTATGTAGTAACAATAAGCTAAGAATGATTGGACATGGACTTACACTAAATGCTTCATGTGCATCATTGTAATGAATCCTCACAGTGGCATGGTTTACCACGGGGGAAAATGAGACACAGAGAGGCTAAAGTCACTCTGCATATATGAGGAACTGGGATTAGTTAATCTGACTTTGTTTTTCTGTTTCTCTCCCTCCTTTAACTATCTATCTATCTATCTATCTATCATCTATCTATCCATCTACATCTCATCTATCTATCCTCTTCCTACTTATCCCCTTCTTTCATACACACACATCTTCAGTTTATACATGCATTCATGATTTAGTCCACAGTTAATAACTCTTATTCTTGTCTATACATTATATATTTCTCGGAAGCAGAAGTCAAATGTTACAAGTAGATAAGAATTCACATATAGACACATTGCTCTGGATACTAAGTCGATATAACTATCTTTTTCTGTTTGCATGTGTATTTATTTGTAAATAGGTACACATTGTCTATCTTCCTGGGACTCACCTAGTTTCCTAAATGCTGGTGGCATACCAATGTGAGGGTAGAGCAAGGCTGTGGTCTGTCCCAGGCACAGGTTGTAAGGAGGCACAGTCTATAGAGACTTTAAAACCAAGAATGGGAATGAACCAAAGATGAGCTAACCTTTTCCCATCACCATGCCATTCTAAATCACCTTGGCGAGGTCTCCCTCCCCTCACCGGGCAGGGCTCTAGTCCTGTTCTACCTCTCTTCCCTTCAGAAGGTCACTGCAAACCACTCCGAGTGGTAGGAAACTAAAGTGTGACACAAACAAAGGATATATTTTAAACAATAAAAACATCTACTAATTACCAATTAGCTAGGCATTTGTTTAGGACACTTTCACTGCAGACAGGCAAATAAAACTTTTATTTAAACAAATACACAAACCCAGAAACAAAGGCAAATAACTGCCAGGAACATCATCTTTGCTCAGTCCATCCCTTCGTGTCCAGAGGGGCCTGGAGGCACATGTCTGCTTCGTTTAGGTCTCGTGGTTTGGAAGGGGTGTGTGCAGTTCTCTTATGAGGAGAGGAGAATAGAAGAAGTAGTTAAGGATAAACCCTTTCCCATTGAACTGTTCCTTTCTTTTCTTCTTCCCGAGGTGTGCGATGTATGGAAAGGAGTAAGAATTCAGAACAGTGTGACTAAATCACACTTGTTAAAGTTAGAAAAGCTCTGAATAGGTCAATTTTACTGACTTCACAGAGGGAAAAAAAGCACCAGAACCTTTTCATGAGAGGTAAAAGGCATCGCACCTCCTACCCGAGCCTACAATTATTGTTTACTCACCTGCCTATGGCCATTATTGTCACCAAACTTTATTGATAAGGTCATCCCATGGCATAACTACAAAATATGAAGAGTTTTTCTTTGACTTATCCTACCTTCAGAAGACTCCTACAGCTTCCTAGGGCCCCCATCTCATATCCTGTCATGTCCACGCCACCACCTCACCCCACCACCGTCACCATCATTTTCAACACCTCCACCACCATATGTGAGATTTTGAAGGCTCTGGCAGTAGTGCTTGTTCCCAGTATTTACTGATTTTTCTCTCCTGTCAACATTTTCCCCTTCTTTATACCATTCCCTCAGAATCCCACTGGGTGAAAACAGTGATAAATCAATCAGGGAAGCTGATTTTGGAAGAAGAAATGGCTGGTTATTTATTAAAACAAATTAGATATTTTTTCTGTGTTTTCAGGCTGAGAGCTAAGAATATGTATATAAAATTTATAATACTCCTAATATAAAGTCAGGATTAAAACATAACAAGCCATAAATGCTACAGTTATCCAATTGCCTACTAGAGAGCGAGAGCGCAAGAATTAATTTTTATAAATGAATGTATGTTTATATATTATATTTACGTTTTATATATATTATATAAATTTTCAGTTTTAGAGAGTAAAAATAAAGCCTATCCATGAGTTTGAGATGAGGGGATTTCACAATACTAAATTGATTCTACCAATTAAAGCTGCAAGTAAGTGTTTAATGTCCAAAGAGGTGAAAATAGTCTAGACTTTCTTCTCTCGAGGCTTATTATAAAAAAGGTAAAGTGTCTTCCTATTGAATCCTACATAACTCCATAGAAAATAGTGGAAAGGATTACAACAAATGGAAAATGGCATATACTCCTCCTCTGACCACACCATCTATATGTTAAAAAAAAGAACTAATTATGTTCTCCAGATCTTAATATGCATCAGGACTAGAAGAAGAGTATTATTAATTATATCACATTTCTTTTCATTGGACATCAAACACTGAAATTGTTGCTCATATCTTCTCGGGGTGTATGATCTTTTAACTGACCCAAACCTGAGACTCTGACACAGCCAGTCAAGCTCCGTGGTAAATGAACTGCCTAGCTTGCTTTCAAGGTTGAACTGATCTCTCTTTCTCTGCCCTAAAATATCATAAGTGGCCAGAAGCTTGCATGGAGTGTTAAATAAAGAACCTGTCTTGGTCATGATTGCAATAAACATTCTTGAAAGGACTGAGCCCATGTTTTGGTTGTTTTCTATGACTGAAGTCTGCTCAGAACATGTATACATAAAAAACAATGATAGAACACTGGAATACATATGTTTTCCTATTTTCTCAGTGTTGTTCTCTCTGTTAGTGAGAGCGATTAGGGCAAACTCCATCATAGGTTTCAGGCCATAAGCATAGTACATGTGCTTATAGAGCTTTCTGTTAGTGAGGAGTTTCTTGCACTCTTTTGAGTTGTTTGGCATCATTTGATCTTGCTTTATAGGTTTATCTTTTGTCTTTTAAAGAAAACAATAGAAGAAAAGAGAAAAATATTCACATAGCATTTTATATTTAGCCACATACTTACCACTCCCCATGCTCTTTCTTCATTTCTTTCTATGGGATAAAATTATTGTTTGATGGCATTTCTTTTCAGCCTGAAGGACTGCTTTCTAAGGAAGATGTGCTTGCAATCTTTGTTGATCAGATATTTTATGATATATCTAGTATTTTGCCTCCATTTTTAAAGATAACTTTGCCCATGCTGGCTTTAATGGAGATTCATGCTAGTGAGCCTCTGCTTCTCAGAGCTTATCTTATTCAGTGTCTCGCTGGTCTTTCAGTGTTCAGTGTTCTACTGGTTTCCCATAGTCTTTCTGCTCCCACTAAATGCCACGTGACTTTGACTTGACATGAGTTGACCATCATTTGTCTCTATAGACACTGTGCCAAAACTGAGTTTGTCACTCGGTGCTCACTTTAAATACGGTATATACGTACAATGGAAATTTACTCAGCAGTGAAGAACAAAATTATGTCATTTGCAGGAAAATTGATGGAACTAGAGAATATTATACTAAGTGAGATCAGCAATGGTCATATGTTTTCTCTCATATGTAGAAGC
Source organism: Graphiurus murinus (assembly GCA_004027655.1). Classification (NCBI taxonomy): domain Eukaryota; kingdom Metazoa; phylum Chordata; class Mammalia; order Rodentia; family Gliridae; genus Graphiurus; species Graphiurus murinus. Next base: position 32,134 of record PVLC010013970.1, on the reverse strand, counting down.
CAGAAAGTAAATAGGGAATTAAAGGGACTTCAGATAAATGAGGAGAGAGACTAGTGGCAGGGGATTGAAGGAGAGGGGGAAAAGGAGGAATAAAGAAAGAAACAGTTCAAATAATGCTATGTCCATAAATGAGGGTATCACTACCAATCTCACTAACATGTACAGGAGGAACGAGTGAGGTGCAGGGTGGTATATGTAGGGAAATACACCAAGTAATGTGTGCATGCATATTTGTATCACTTTGAGTCTCACGATGAGGTATAAATTCTTGAAAGAATATGATGCATTCATTCATTTCAATCATCTGTGGCCAGTGGGTTGCGGATATTAAGCAAATTCCATTGTTCATACTTTCATCAGGGTCTGTGAGTGAAGGAGATTTCCTTAGGGAATGAGAGCAATGACTGGCAGCTATAATATAACTGGTTTTTTGCAAAGCAAGTTTTTTCTAAAACTACAGATTTTGTTGGATCTTCTGCGAGGCAGATCCACTCAGACAGAATTTGCTTGGAATTAGTTCTTGAAGTTATTTTGATACCAAATAATATAGATTATTTTATTTTCAACTTGTCCTAGCCTAATTTTCTTCTCTACCTTGTTATGGATATAAATTTTTGATTATTGATAATTTTATATAAGGTGATATATCATTTTAATCAATGTCTCTCTCTCTCTATATATATATATACATATACATATGTATATGTATATATATAAAGAGGTAATAGAGGAAAAAGCATTTTATATAAGGGGAAATCAGAAAAAAAATTATAGACTGAAATGACCATGGTTGATATATTAATTTCTTATGGTTATGGTAAACAAGTTACAACAAACTACATGACTACATATTGCCTCACAGCGAAGGCTAAAAATCAGAAAGCAAGGTGTGGGCAGGGCCATACTTTCTCTGAAGGCTCTACAGAAGAATCATTCTTTGTCTCTTCTTAGCTTTGGATGTTGTCAACAATCCCTGGCCATTTCTTGGCTTGCAGTTGGATCATTCCAATTTCTGTCTCTGTCTCCACATGACTGTCATCCTTCTGTGTGCATTGATGTATCTCTTCAAATATCTTTCCCCTTATAAAGATATCAGTCATTAGATTTAAGGCCACTCTAATCCAGTATGACCTCCTATACACATCTGCAGAAGCTCTATTTCCAAATGAGGTGAAAATACCTATTTTCACAGGTACCAAGAGTTAGGACTTCAACAGTTTTTCCTGGCAGACAGTTCAGCCTGCAAGAATCTAATGAGGAAACCATTTCAAGTAGAATGGAGGACACTAGCTATGGAGAAATTGGGAGGATTATGAGAATGAAATTCCCAAGACCAAGTCATATATACGCATGGTACCACTATTAATCAGTTCCAAAGATGTCTTGCCCAAAATAGCCTCAGAAATTGTAAGCATTAGAAGTATCTCTTCTAAAACTCTGCAATAAGAACATCTCTTGAATTCTTCAATGACATTGAGGGGTTATTTTTGCTCATTCTTTGATGGTTTTGTTTCTTCTTCTCACTTTGCTGAGAATTTCCACATTTTGCCACATTTTATGATTCTTGGCTATTACCACAAGTGTATTACCCATGTTTTTATATCAAATCTATTCCTAACTTAGTTTCTTAGATTCCTGTCGCACTAAACTATTCACAGCTTTACTTCAGAAAATCTCTCTCCTCATTTAATCATTAGTTTTTTTGCTCAACTAGATCATCCCCATCAACACAGACTATTGTAATTTCACATATCTTTTTTAATAACATTTTCTCTTGACCTCACTTTATTTACCAGATACAGCAAAAAGTATTTGTTCCTCTTTGCAACAAAATTCTCTTATTTATATTTCCTTCTCCACCTCCTCTCCGATCTACTCCAATCTGAATTTCACTACCACACCTCCACTTTCCCTGTAATGGTTATCAACAGACACCACACTGTAAAATTCAATGGTCAATTGTTAATCCTCATCTTTATTGACCTATCAACAGCATTTTATGCAGGTGGATATTCTTGTTTCCCTAATATCATTGGTTTCTAAACACATTCCCCTTAATTTTCTTTTACTTTACTAGTTATTCCTTCAATCTCCTTTGCTGATGAGTATTCTCCAACCTCCTAATACTTGGGATTACCAAAACTCAGTCCTTGAACCAGTCCTTTCTCTCTCTATATATACACTTCTTTGACACCTCAATTTATCTCTTGGTCTTACAAATTGCCTATGTGATAATGATTCCCAAATTTGTTCATATCCCCTAAATGTTTGTTTTTTCAAAATATAAAGAAGTTTCAAGTGCTGTATGAATGTATGTTTGTATCACTTTGAATTTCACTATGATGTATAATTACAATGCACCAATGAAAGTATAAAACACATTAACGAGTTCCAAAACCTAATCAGAATCCAGCCATTATCTCCATTTCCACTGATATGTCCCCATAAATCCACTACCATCTCTTATTGGAATTGTTACTTTAATATTCTTTCAAATGGCCTGTCTCTAACTTTGTCCTTCTACATTCTATTTTCATCATAGTGGTCAAACTCGCATTTCTAAATCTTAAGTGATATAACATCTCTCTTCTGCTCAAAATACTTCAATGGCTTCTCACTTTATGTAGAAAAAAGGCCAAGGTCTTCACAGTATCCCATATGGCCCTCCATGAAATCTTTGGCCTCATCTTAGTCTATTTTCTCTAGCACTCACTCCACGCCAGCCATATTGGCTGGCCTCTTACTATTTGTCAGACATGTAAGATTTGCCTGTGCCTTATCTATTTTGCAATTGCTTTTCCTTTGCTTAAAATGTGCTTCCTCTAGATACTTGCATTTCTAATTTTTCACTCCCTTCAAGTCTGTATATTACCTTCTCAATGAGGTTTATTGTAACCATCATCAACATTTCTCTAAAGTACTCATTATTTTATACTAGTAATCTTACTTATACCATATAATGGAGTTTCTTATTGTTTATTCTTTATTATCTCTCTCCTTCAGAGTGCAAGGTTCATGAGGGCCGGAACTTTTGTCCTTCTGTTTGTTGATACATTCCAAGCACCAAGAACAATGTCTGACCTACAGCAACTACTTGGTGAATATTGTTCAGTGAACAAAGGCTTTCTTTTAGCTTTTAAAACTAGACCAATGGCTTCGGGAGGGAGGAAGAGTTTTCTTTTTTCCTCTAGTAACCCAATCAATTGAAGTATATCACTACTAGCTTAACACTGAAAACTACCTTCAAAACATGTAGCCTGTGTGGTGGCACACACCTGTTTAAAAATGAAAAATAATAAAAAAGCGCTGGGGGTGTAGCTCAGAGGTAGAATGCTTCTGAGTTCAATTCTCAGTACCACACACACACAAATGGAAGTCATCATTGACAGAGTGGGGAAAAGCTGTACAGTCTGCTGGGGAAAATGGTAATTAAATGGCCTTAAGTTACTTTTAAGTGGCTGTAAGCTGCAATAACTAATTGTCCTTCATCTTATTGTGGAAGGCAACACAACAGAGAAAGACACTCTTCCTGGCTGTACTGTTGAACCCAATTTCTTGGCCCCTTGCATCTTATGTGGGGTCTGGAGAATTCATCTGGACAATAGAATGTGGGTAGAAATGATGTGCTGACTTCCTAGACTGACTCCTTATATTTCCTTTGTGATGTTCTTCTCCTCTCCTGTCTCCTGGTTAACTGGTGAGGATACAGTGGAAAATTCAGAGGCCCTAGAAGATGGTGGAGTCCCTGGATGGAGGGAGGCTGGGTTTCTGAATCATGAGGTAGGAGACTACTCATCAGATACTTTATTGGACCATAGGATGAACGAGCTCTAAAAATCTTTATAGTTTTAATTTGTTTACTACTGAAGTTGGTTGTTATGATTATGAGCCTACTTTGACCCATAGAGCCAGTTCCTAATAATTTGATCTTGGAAGGATAGGATGCAACTTGATCATGCAAAGTTATGAAAATGGAATATATTAGGCCACAAAATCTTTGGCAAAATGGGATCACCGTGTCTAAAAACTGTTTTAACTCAAATACTCCAACGTATTCGCATTTCTTCTTTGGACTAAATCGTCGGACTTGAGATAGGAAATCTGGCCCGAGTTAGGATTCATATTTCCATTCAATTGCAGTGTCAATAGGAAAGCGAGTTGGCTGTTTGTGCTTGGCACCACCTGGCTGCAGTTACATCGCTCAGCACTAAACACGCCGACTGTGTCAGAGTTGAGTACTGTCATTCTGATGAAGTGGGGAGTGTGTTGCCCTGGTAGGAAGCCTTTTAAATTGAATGACAAGGTTTTTCTTATTTGTTACATCCCCAGGCCATTGTCAAATCATATAATGCCAGCCCAGGAAAGTAATTACAGAACTGTTGTGAGGCTGTTAGCAGCTGCTTTTCATTTTTCCCCATTGTGACTGGGATGTGGTGGAGAAAAATTGGGATGACTAAGAACCACAACATAAACGCCACCCAATCTGCTGGCCAGTCACATGTGGCACTTCTTCTCAGCCAAGGGGGAAGAGAGCAGGCTCCTGCAACGTTATTAGACTTTGGTGCCGAATATAAGGAAGAATTTGCAACCAACTATCAGAAATCAGGGAGTAAGGACAGGTGGATATCACTTTTTAAGGTATTACCCCAAATCATTAGGCCACCAAATCTTATTTCTAAGAACAAAATCCTGTGTTGGTCCCACTAAAAAACCTCTTTTTCTCCTAGATAATACTGTTTTTTCTAGTGCTTTCCTTACTATTTGTGTAAGGACCACAGCAAACCTCAGACTAATAATATGTCACCTCAAATTCCCAACAATAAATGCAGATTATCATCGAAAAGGGGAAATTGATAATATTAAATGTATCTTAATCTTACCACCTGACGATTTGGCCCTGTCAAATAAAAACCTTACAAGTTGGTCTGTTCCTACTTTCAAGGTTAATTTATCTCCTAAACCCTATTAAGCAGAGATGGTTTCTGTATTAGATAGGCTAGTGATTTAAAATAAAAATATGTATGTATTATTTTAAAGTTATAACTGCTTGAAGTTTAGTAGAACCTTCTTAAAATTCTTAACACAACTGAATATTGTGTTTCCAATCAGATGACAACCTAATCAGGATGAACCTTAAGTGATTGTTCATTATTCATTTCTTTGAATGAAATTGTTTAACTGGCATGTAGTTATGCTATCAAGTTATTAGGTTCACATGCAATCCTTTTTTGTTCTGAAAGTCATTGCTTTCCTCTTTGTGCTACTGAGATGCAATAAAAACTATTTGTATTTCTTCTAGAGGTTGCAGAGGTAGCTGCTTCCCTATTCTCTATGCAAAATCCCTTCCACTCAGAATCCGTAACCCATTTTTATGAAACAATTTATTTGCCAATGATGGAAGTGGTCAGAGGCTTAGGATCCAACAACATCCCAAATGAAAATAATTAGAATTTGTGATAAAGATAAGAGTGAGGTTTGAAACCTGTCGGTACATATCACTAAGGAGAAATAAATTATGGCTTGTCAAAAATGACAGATTTAAGCAAGGTGCTTCCTTTTCACTTCGAGTAAGACCTTTTTCCACCCAGCAATTAACTTTATTCCCATTAATATTCAGTAGCATTGACAAGGCTGACAGAGTAAAACTGGGTTTTATAAAACCAAAGACAGATTGATGGAGACTCATTACTTTGTCTAATAATTTCATCGTTGTAGGTTAGATCCTAATAAATAAGGAACAAAGCTGTTGACTATAGCATTGATTTGTTGTGCCAGGTAAAGGACTTAATTTTTCTGTGTATATTTTCTTTTTGTGATTCATAAATTTACTTTTGGAAATAAACAGTAATTTTGCCTAAAGGGTTGCAGAGGTGACAGAATAATACATTTACACTGTACCATAACACTCTTCGTACTGCCATAGTTTTCTTTAGTTATTTCTTCACAATCCGTAAATAATAATTATGCTACAGCATTAAATTAAATAAAATGAACAACTGCACTTAAATGACCCTTTGATTATAGATTGAGAAAGCCTAAAAGCAAGTATTTGACGTGGTGTGGTAGAAACAGAGCAAAGAATTAGCTAACAACCCAAGGGAACATAAAAACCAAACATTTTGGTCTGTCTTTCTTTATGATCTAAAAAGTTAGAAATGAACTAGAGCAGGTTTCACAAAAATTACAAGATGTGTCAAAGATGATGTTGCTTGGAGACATAACATCTGTTCTGTTTTTGTGTTTGTCATATTTCCTAAAATATTAAAAATGAAACTGTGCTTTTCTAGGCTTATGGACATAGTTGTTTTTTTTTTTTTTGCTGTTGTTTTTGTTGTTTTTCATAAGGACACTTTGGCTGAGTTCAGCTCTGATTTTTCTTCTGGAACTGTGAGGGAAAAAATTCTCACTATTGGTGAGAAATATGTGATATTTGCCTAACAAAATCAATTTGCTTTCTTTTTTTCTAGAAGTTTATAAGCTGTTCTTTTCCCCTGCCATGACAGGTGACTTTTCATTGGTGAAAGTATGCTATGTCTTCTGCAGGAGTTCTTTTTTCATTCAATGTTATATAGCTCAGCAAATTTTTTGCCAGGGGCAATATTAGTGAGTTCTGGATGTATTACTGACATGGAATTTTGCCATTTGTATTTATTTTCTGTGCTGTGACAACCTACTGTTCAGTGGTAGAAATGACACAATTTTAGTCCTCATCAAATTCATGGTTTCTGCAAAAGTCTGATTTTTCATAAGTGAAAATTCATGTAGTGAAAATGGAATCATTTCACACAATTCTTACAAAACTTGTGTATTGAGCAATTCTACTCTTTATGCCTGTTTTTGTCAGTATCAGTGCAACAGGTAAGTCACACCTGGACACCCTCAGTAGAATATTTGCAATTACAACAAAAGCTTTGGATTTTATTTCTATATGCCTTGAGTTTGTCCCTTTGGACTCCTTCTCTGATATTCCACAGCCTATTATATAATTATGCACTGTTAGCTCTTATCTCTTTTGTCTACACCAATCTACTTCTCTGATTTGAGCTTTATTTAGCATCATTTTGTTCAGTAAAAGTCTTGTTTCCCTTTAATTATTGTTTTCTAACCCATTTATGAACTTTCTCTTGTTCTTTGTCAATGAAAACTTTGTTAAAGGGGATGGCAATTATTTGGACAGCTGCATTCATTTATTAGTCAAATATTTATTGAGAACTTACTATGTATAAGACATTGTGGGAGAACACAAAGATGCTTTATGTAGTATCACATCCTTCAATAATAGCTGGTGGTAACATAAGAGTGACTATGAGCCAGACATTGATCTATGTGCTTACAAATGCTAACTCACTTGGCCATATACCCTATGTTGTAATATGCAGGTTTTATGATGTGGAGAGTCCAATAGATCAGAAGGTTACTGCCATTGAGAAGATAGTTTGCAACTCACAGTTCTCAAGAGGACAGATGATGTCATTCCATGCAGAGCCACATTAGGAAGCACCAGGGTAAAGGAGTGGGAAGAAAATGTGAGCAAGAGACTTACTGTGGTTTCTTTGGGAGGGAACAAATAGGGAGGATAAACAGACTTAGGATATGCTAGCCAAATATCTTCAGCAGGCTCTGGTATATATTGGGTATCTGGAGTTACTTGGCCCTGGGGTGAATAGGAAAAGAGAAAGTATTTGCTCAGAGTAGAAGAGCATGATGGAGGAGATGCTGGAGAGGTGGGCTCTGGATGGGTTAGTTGTACATGAAAGCATGCTAGCCAAAGTGATGTGTACTGTCTTTAGGACTTAATCTTCCCCAGGATGGGCAGCACACCCCACTAAGTCACTAAGGTCCAGATGTCAGAACATACAAATAAAAAGATAAGGTTCATATTCCTTAGACACAGGGTAATATTATTTTCTCCAATTTATCAAGCAGGAGATTGAGGCACAGGGTTTTAAATAACTTTCCCAAAGCCACATAACCACTAAGTGATTGAGTTCAGATTCAACCTAGAAGGTCTGTCTTCAACATCCACATTCTTAATTCAATGCCATGTTTTATAATTAAAGAACTTGAGTTTAATAGGGGAAATAAAAATATGCAGTATATATTGGTACCATCTAAGTACTCTAAGGAAAGTAAAAAGGAGCTTCAGAATTAAATTGAGGAAGATGCCAACCAGATAGGGGCTCATGCAAAAGTTCGAGAAAGAATGAACAATTAAGTGAGCATTTGAAGGGTGGAAAAGATTTCCAAAGAGGAAAGGAGGTCATTCCAAGTACAAAGAATTGCTTGAAAGTGTGAAGGCTTGAAATCAATGCATGTATTAGGTAGCTGCAAACTATGAGCAAAGCCCATGTCCAGGCTATTAGAGAAAATGATATTGAAAAAGATATTTGATATCAGTGTTCAGAAAGTCGTGGACAAAAGGCTGTCTTTTAAGTTCTTTTTATATTCTGGATATTAGTCCTCTATCAGAGGAATAGCTGGAAAAGATCTCCCATTCTGTAGGCTCTCTCTTTAGACCTTTGATGGTTTCCTTTGATAAGCATAAACTTTTTAGTTTAATGCTATCCTATTTATTAATTCTTGTTTTAATTTCCTGAGCTTTGGGGATCTTGTTGAGGAAGTTCTTCTTGTGCCTATATGTTGGCATGTTGGACCTATGCCCTCCTCTAGTAACTCTACAGTATCTGGTCTAATTTCCAGGTCTTTGATCCATATTGAGTTACTCTTGTGCAGGGTAAGAGGTAGGGATTTAATTTCATTTTTCTACAAATGTATAACCAGTTTTCCCAAGACCATTTGTTGAAAAGGTTGTCTTTTCTCCAACATATGTGTCTTGCACCTTTGCCAAAAATCACTTGGCTATAAGTGTGTGAATTTGTTTCTGTATCTTCTATTCTATTCTATTCTATTGGTCTAGGTGTCTTTTTTGTGTGTGTGTGCCAATACCATGCTGTTTTTATTACTATAGCTCTATAGTATACTTGCAGTCAAGTGTTGTGATGCCTCTTGCATTGTTCTTATTGCTGAGAATTGCTTTAGCAATCATGGAGATGCAATCTAACCCTATTCAGAATGGCAATAATCAAGAAGTCAAATAACAATAAATGCTGGTGAGGATGTGGGGAAATGGGAACTCTTCTATGCTGTTGGTGAGATTGCAAATTAATATAGCCACTATGGAGATTAGTGTAGATATTCCTCAGAAAATTGGGAATGGATCCACTATATGATCCAGCTATAGTACTCCTGGGTATCTTTCCAAAGGGATAGAAATCAGAATACTATATTAATATATGCATGTTTATAGCAGCACAATTCACAATAGCCAAATTATAGAACCATCCTAGGTGCCCAATAACAAATGAATGGACTATAAAACTATAGGATATATATACAATGGAATTCTACTCAGCAATAAAAAAGAACAAAATAATGTCAGTTGCAGAAAAATGGAGGGATCTGGAGAATATTATGCTAAGTGAGATTATCCAGTCACAGAAAGTGAAGGGTGATATGTCTTCTCTCATATGCAAAAGCTACCAGAAGGATTTCAGATAATGGAGGAGAAACTCTGGCGGAGCCAAGGAGGTGGGCTAGGGGAAGGGAGGAGGTTAAGGGGAGGATCAATGAAGGAATCACTTTCGTTGACATTATGCATATATGTGAGAATATCAAGGTCAATTTCAATGCCCTGTAAGGGGAAAGGGGAGATGTAGAGGGAGATGAAGGAAAGCCCAAGTACTGTGTGCATGTATGTCATTATCTCTATGATTTACATTATGATCTAAGATTATAATACACCAATAAAATTATTTTAAAAATATAAGACTAAGGAAATTGTATTTAACTCAGTAGTGAAAAATATATATTTATATAATTTTTTTTTCAGTACTGGGGATTGAACTCAGGGGCATTCTACCTCTGAGCTATACCCCAACCCTATTTTTTTTATTCTTTATTTTGAAACAGGGTCTCACTAAGTTGTGGAGGGCCTCACTATGTAGCTGAGGCTGGCCGCGAACCCGGATCCTCCGGTCTCAACCTCCCAAATGCTGGGATTACAAGCATGCGCCACCACATCTGGCTATATAAATTTTTTTAAACAGGTCTTTGTGCAGAAGGGTTTCATGGCCACATCTGTGTCCCAGGGGTTAACCTGGCTTCTATGAAAAGAAAATTTGAAAGAAGAAAAAACAAAAAGTAGAAACATCAATTGAGATATTATTGAATATTATTGAAATAACACAAATGAAATGTTATTAAATAACTCAGCTGAAACTTAAGGATAATATCAGAGTATTAGGGGCTTAATTCTAAAATCACTGTAGAGATAGAGCTGAAAGCACATTGTTATTGATAGTATATCCAAGTCATACAAGAAACGGCTAAAGGAACTATGTGGAAGAGAACACTAAGAAAGTAGACCCTCTCGATTGCTGAACTAATCTTGAACTAATCTTGACCTTAGTGCTATGTTGTGCCCCAAGATAGGAGAGAATGAAGTCTTGGACAGACAACAAGAATGCTTGGACATAAGCTCAGTTCATTAGATCATAATATGCAGTGTAAAGGAGCCTCAACTACACTATTGCTCAGCACAACACTGTTTTTGGAATAAAAATAAAATGTATGTCAGCATATTAATGCTCAGATAAGGTTATTCTAAGGAGACTTTATGACATAGACAGATGTTTATTCCTGCCAAGAATGGCTACATTTGGATATAAGAGAATTAAGATTAGAACCCATCAGGACAAGAAATTCAGGAAGATCACAGAGTAGTTGGTCACTAAATAAAAATAAGTACTTACAAACTAGACTTATTTGTCTATAAGAAAAAGAGGGAAATGATCTTAATTGAAGTAAGGATAACATGCCAAGACAAATTACAGACTTTGGAAACAGAGAAAATGATGAAGCATGATATTAGCACAAACGAGCTGGGCCTTATTTATAAGTACAGTGTCAAAATAATTCCCAATGTTATGACGGGATAGTGACAAAGTATCTCTGAAAACATATCTCCTGCCTTGAAACTCTTCCACATTTTAAGGCTCACAATCAGTTTCTAGCACTTAGAAAGACCCAGGAGACCATGTCCTTTGAGAAGCTATAGGAGATGGAGGGTATATTGCAAAAAGAATCAGTAATATTGTGACAGAGATAGAATCTATGTAGCACTAGAACAAAGAGGCCACTCCCAAAATAAATAAAAAAATGAATGTAACTTTTATAATCCAAAGTTCTAACTATTGTTATTCAAAAATATAAATGTATGTAATAAGAATATAAAATATGAAAAATAATCTTAATAAGATTTAATACCTGCATTTTGTATATCTCTAGTCATCTAATAGTACTTCATTCTAAAATTATTAAGAAGAGTCTCAGGTTTCTTTCATTATATATCTGCATGTGGCAGCTATGGCAACTAACTATTGAAATGTTCTATTGATGACTCAATTATAATGAGTGATATTGTTTTGCTGATATAATTTTCTGAAGTGGTAAAGAATTCATAGAAAGCATAGTTCAATACTTCCTTGATTTTAACAATGTTGAGTTCCTGAAAAAATATATTATTTTAACGTATTAAAAATATGAAGAAAAAAACTTTGTTGTGATACATAAATTTGTATGTACTTGACTCTCAATTTTTTGACTCTCAATTTTTTTTGTGTGTGTGGTACTGGGGATTGAACTCAGGGGCATTGTACCTCTGAGCTATACCCCCAGCCCTATTATTTATTCTTTATTTTGAAACTGAGTCTCACTAAGTTGCAGAGTGCCTCACTAGGTAGCTGAGGCTCGCCACAAACCCAGATCTTCAGATCTCAGCCTCCCGAATGCTGGGATTACAAGCATGCGCCACCACGCCCGGCTTTTGACTCTCAATTTTAAATTGAACATTGATGATCTATTTGAAAGTCATGCATTATAATTCTCTCTTGTGCAAAGCTGACATAGGCATCACAAAACATCTGGCATCTCTGCTCACCTACACTCTCTACATCAATAGCAGCCCTATCCTGCAATTGCTATAAAAGATAATAATCAATACTCACGTGATTTTAAAGTTCTGGCTATAAAGAACTACTGGTGAAGAGAGTTCCTTTTAAGATATATCTGTCATTGGCCATATTCAAGCATATGCTAAGACTTTTTAGCAGATGTTTTCAATGCCCATCCCTCCAAAACTAATATTGAAATCTAGCTGCCATTTTAATTGTACTAAGAAGTGGGACCTTGAAGAGGTTCTTCCCATCTGGATATGTGATAGCAAGGAAACCTCAAATGTCTCTAAAATGCTTTGGTCAGTCTCCCGCTGTCTTGATGAAGAGCATCTGGCTTCCTTCTGTCCATACTAATCCCTTCATCCAAAGGTCTCTTGGCCATATCCATAGTTTCTTCTTCTGGAAATGCTCTTTTCTCTACCACATGGCTAGGTTTAGACTGCTTCACATCTCTAAGTTCTGTTTATTTTTTCATTACGAATCTCAAGTTTAAGTTATTTCTCTCTTCTTACACTTTACTATATGCAAAAAAGTCAGCTCATGTTTAGATCATGAGGGCTCTACTCTCATGATTTGGACTAATGTCTTTAAGCAGGAGTAGGTTTGCCCCTTCTTGCTATCTCCATGCCTGTCTGTTGATCTGTCTTTCTCTCTGTCTCTGTCTATCTATCTCTGTGTCCTTCTACTATGCCATGTATTCTGTCATATTATGATGTAGCAAGAAGATTCTCCAGATATCTGCTTCTCTTGATGTTGGATTTCCCAGCATCCAGAACTGTAAGCCAATATATTCTACTCATTACAAATTACCCAACTTCAGGTATTATTACATCAGCATAAAACAGACCAAGACCAAATATTAATGCTAGAAGAGGAGCTATAAACAAATACCTGAAAAGGTGGAAGTGGCTTGGAACTGGGTAATGGGTAGAGGCTAGAAAAATTTGAAGGATCAGGCTAGGAAAACCCCAGATTGCCATAAACAAAGTATTAAGGGCAATTCTGGTGAGGTCTAAGAAGAGAAGATCAATATAGAAAATCTGAAACTTCTTTAGAGATTACAGAAGTTGCATTTGGGATGTACTTGAGACAAGTTACTCCTTTTCTCTTGCCTATTTCTCCCTTTTGGAATGGGAATGTCTATCCTATGCCCATTCTACCACTGTATTATTGAAGTGCACAACTCGTCTTGATTTCACATTCTTACAGATAGAGGAGAACTTGCCATAGGACCTATCATTCTTTGAGTCTCACCCCTATCTGATTTAGATGATATTTAGGACTTTAGACTTAATTCTGGATTGAGTTAAGATGTTGGAGTCTACTGGGATGGAAAAAAAAATGTGTTTTGTATGTGAGAAAGGCGTAAGTTTTGGGGGACCAAGAGAGAAATTCTATGGTTTCAATGTTTGTTCCCTCCAAAATTCATGTTGAAATAGAGTTGCCATTATACCAGTATTAAAGGCATATAAAACCTTGTGACAGAAGAAATTCAATGATATGTAAAGAGCACTACCTTGTCTTGAATCCTTGCTTTGTTACATAAATACTGTATATTGTTGAGTGATTCATTACATCTCAGTATCACTTTTTCCATCTGTCAAATTAATGTAGCAATGTCTAACTTGGTGAATTATAATGAAGCATAGATAGGACCCCATGGCTAGCATTTGGTAAATGACATGTATGTTTGTTATCAATAAATGTAGTGTTGCAGTAAAATACTGACCTTAGAATTTTCCTTTTAAAATAAAAAATAAAATGGATATTTAAATGATTATAAAATTTATTTCAGAATCTAATTATTTCTTTGGCATATCTAAGGTCAGTGACATCTTGAAATTCTTCACCATTGATTTCAGGGACAATATAAAACATCAAATGGAAAGTGTGACACATGCTCCCCTTCTCCAATCTTGTTTATTTTATAAAATTTCTGGAATCTTATATTGCAAAACAGACAGCAAACAAGAAGATACAATGTCCAATGGTCTCCTCTTACCCTTCATCTCCAGTGGACCCCAGAAACTATAGATAGTAACAGCCTCTTACTTGCAGTTAATGGCTTGGTATCACTTGTTTCAGATGATACCTTGCTGAAGTCTTGCTATAGAAACAATGTTTTCTGGCACAACACATTGCTGTCAATGAGAAGACAACTGTCTTATCTTCCACCACAAAATTTAATGTCTTTCCTTCGCACTTATCACACACTGTGGTCATACATTTTGCAGCTTGAGGCAAGACAGCAAAACTAGTATGAATTTCTTTTTCCTCCTCAATGTCACAGATAGAATATTTGATTCTGTGGTAGATCTTAGCAACCTCAACATACATATGTTTTTTTCCTTGTTAAGGACTTTCATTTCTTTTATTTTAAAAGAAGCACTTTACAGCTTTTCTTTGGCATATACCATTGCCAGCATCATTGAGTTTATACTTTGGAGCCATTATGAAGTAAAATAAAAAGTACTTGAACATGAGCATGTGATATCATGGCAGTCCATCTGATATCTGAAATGACTATTAAAGTTGGTAGTGTATATAGCATGGATACTCTGATCAAAGGGATAATTCAGATCCAAGGCAACTTGGAGTGGGATGATGTGAGATTTCATCATGCTATTCAGAAAGGCATACAATTTAAAACTTATCAATTGTATATGATGGAACTTTTCATTTACCATATCCAAACCATGGTTCACCTCAGGTAACTGAAATCTCAAACAATAAAACCACCAAAAAATGGAAACTAGTATTGAAAGTCATTATTTAATGTCAAATACAGCAAAGTTGACAGGGCTCTGCTCTAAATCATTGCTTCAGTTTGAAATCTTCAGGTGGGAAATCTTGGAAGTTCCTTTTTTGTTATTAGTTTCATAATCTGTGTTAGTCAGAAGATAATAACGCAAAATATTTTATGTTGCTTGATTTTCCTTTCTCTACAAACTACTGAAATAGTTCTTTGTAAACATTTATTTTAACAAAGTTAACTGTCACTGATATTTAAACACATATTAAATAATTCATTTTATAAATAAATAAGAATAAGATATGGAATGAACTACAGTGCTCTGAGAGTAAGATGTATTTTAGTTTCATGTATATTTTTCTTGGGATTATAATAATCTCAATTTTTTTACCCAATCCTGACATAGGAACTACGATTTTCCTTGATTAATACGTTTCTACATTCTGAACTTCATTATGATGTATAGTTATAATGTTCCAATAAAATTCTATTAAATATAAAAAATATTAACAATCAGTTTAACCAGAGAAAATGATAGGACTAAGTAAAAAGCAAGATTTCATCTCCCGAACTTCATTAAGGGGAAAGTCCTTAACTACAACCATTTCTCAAGAGTAAATATTTATTTTGAATAAATACATTATGTTCTAAATAGAACAAGTCAACAGATGTATCAGAGTGAATTAAAAAAGTTGCACATTCTTGGGCTTCCCCCTCTGACAGCACACACACACACACACGCCCTGGAAGTTTACTTCCTATGTACTGAGAAAATTGCACGTACCATCAAAGTCTAGCCAGGACATAGAAATCACCAGAGTAAAGAGATTTAATGCAGAAAATTAATTCCTTGAGTAATGAAAGGGATGGGAATCCAAATGGGACAATGGGGGCAACTCAAAGATTTATTCACAACAGCAGAAAGCCACCCTCATCCATGACTGAAGGGATGATGGGTGAAGACCATATTACCAGCCCTAGTGGAAGCTAGAACCATAGCTGGCTTGACTGCCAAGAGCTGGATTCATGAAGAGGCAGGTGGGGAGGAAAGAAAAGAGACACCCTTTCTTGTTCCCTGCATCATCTCCTCCACAGTACAATGAAGCTAGCAGAGCTCAGGAACCACCACTGTGAGGATTAGGGCCCCTCAAAACAGATGAGAGAAGAAGGGAAGGTAAGGGATGCAAGGATGCTCACATAATCTTAAAATCTACTATAGAGGGAAAAGCGTGGGACAGTAGGGAGAGAACAGCCTTGAAGTAAGGAATAGGAAATGAGCCTGGCCATTTACATTTTGGTAAGAGATGTGAAATGGGTTCTTAAGTCTTTATTCTTTTACAGAAAAATAATCAACAAATCTCAGACTGAATGAACTATTCTGCCTCTTGCTTTTTGTATTGCGTAGATTTCTGAACACCACTATAATCTTACTTTTAGGTGGATACCTGGGAACAGGAATCACAATCTTATTCTGTATGACCACAAAGTTTTAGTATCCCAGTATGATCAAACAATGCTGTACTGGTATATAAACACACACACACACAGACACATAGACACAGACACCACACACACACACACACACACACACACACACACACACACATTTTAACTAAGAAACCATGACAGAACAAAAAATGTAATGTGATGGCTACAGGAATCAGCTATGAAAATTGTGAACTATAAATTGCAATCCAATATTCTGTGCAAGTACACAATTTCAAACTATTCATCAAGACACTTTTAATATGATGAAAACCTTTATAGTTTGATGGAAAATAATTATTACAAGGAGGTCAGATTTTGCTTCCCAAGCTCTTTGGTCAAAAAACTATACCTTAGCCACTGATGGATTTGCCAAAGCCTACGGAAGCAGATTGAACCGGAGAATATGTGACTGTAGCAGGTCATGAACAGGAGTGGAGAATGGACCTTTTGGGTCTATGGGAAAATCTAGCTGGTTTTTGTTCTCTGATATTAGGGACTGAGTCCTGTTTGGTGTTCAAAACCACTAAAAGTGTATTATTACCCTTTGTCTGATCTTGATAAAAGAATTTTGGTGATAAAAAAAAACTGACTGATTAAGTTGCATCTGGGCTAACTTTCCTAAATAGCAAATTGGCAGACAGCCTAGAAACAATGTAAATTTTGCTTCATTAAAATTACAATCACAGTCGATTTTTTTTCCTACCTAGCTGGCTACTGAGAAATAAAATTTCAATGGTTGTGGCTAATGTAAAATGTTAATATATATTAAACCTGCACAGAAATTTCTATAGGGAGGATTGGTGACTGAGAAGAACAGCTACAGGAAGGGCTAGATCCCCTCAGAACTCCCACATACTCACAAATAAGTAAGATGATGTTTTATGTATATGTGTGTATGTATGTATATATGTGTATATGTATGTATGTATGTGTGTATATATTTGTGTGTGTGTGTGTGTGTGTGTGTGTGTGTGTGTGTGTGTGGTATTGGGGATTGAAACTGAGGACATATTACCTCCAAGATACACTTCCAGCCCTTTTTGTTTGGAAACAGGGTCTTGCTAAATTGCTAAGGCAAGATTTAAACCTGCTATCCTTCTATCCCAGCCTCCCAAGTACTGGGATTACAGGCATATACCACCATGTCTGGTTACGATGATGTTTTATTAAAAGGTCAAGAAAAGAGACCTACAAGGAACCCTTTACTTGTAAATAAAGGAGTTGAACTACATATTAAATAATCATCGAACATTTTATAGTATAGCTTTCATTGGCTGAAAATTGTGATGATAGTTTGTTTTATAAACTACATCTTTTTCTCTCAGAATTCAGAACTAAAGGGTGCACTTTACAAGAAAAATAACAAAGTTATATTTTATTTATCATTTCTGAAAAAGAGCCAAAGAAATAAAATCACAGTATGTTTGTTTGGCTTCAAATGTATACTGACTAACTTTAGAATGAGCATAAAGGTACAAGGAAAAAAACAATTAACTATAAGTATTTCAAGTCCATGTATCCAGCAATACTCTGGGATTACAGCAAGATAGAAAAGTTGGGAATAAAGGTTCAGAAGAGAAAGGTATGATGTATTCATTTTGTATATGCAAGTAAAAATGGAAATATGGGATTGGCTTGCTTTTTTTCCTGGTATCTTGTTCTTTCTCCTGGTAAACACAGCTTTAGGATGAAGATAAATTCTCATAGAGGGAGACATTTCATGGTTTCTCATGAAGCAAAATGTGTTAACCCATGACTGTACTCATCTGCTTCTGAGTAAGGGGTGTTCCAGCCATATGCC
The DNA here is from genome assembly GCA_004027655.1 of Graphiurus murinus. Lineage (NCBI taxonomy): Eukaryota > Metazoa > Chordata > Mammalia > Rodentia > Gliridae > Graphiurus > Graphiurus murinus. The sequence goes on along the minus strand of PVLC010013970.1, from coordinate 14,079 downwards.
AAAGAGACCTAGAGAAGGAAAAAGCACATTTATTTGGGGTTGAGAGTTTATGTCAATTTGAGTGCTCTTAACTTGATTATTATAAAAAGGGAAAGTACGGTATTTTTGTACTTACCAAATTACACTGTGCCTCATCACTTAGGGCCCCAAAGAGCTATCAAAGTCTACAAAGTTTTCAAATCTCTCTAAAAAGATCATGTCTATCCATGCGTTGTCAGAAAGTCCTTAAACAAAGACGGTAAGAAACTCAGGACCAAACTGTCTGGCATCCAACACCCTGTCATTCGATGTGTTCCGCACCACAAAATATCAGCATACTGCTCTGAAGAAATAGCCTGCTAAGAAAAATAAGAAAAAGACTGTTGAACATACTTAGTTATTGGTGAAAGAACAGAATTCTGAGAAACAGAGGCTGCCTTCTCTGAGAATTTCTTCCCTGAGTCCAAATCCAGTCAAAAACAAAGTTTTCTAAGAATACCAGGTAAGTAAGGTCAGATTTTTGGTTTACTTTTTTATTTTTTTCAGAACTGGGGATTGAACCCTGGGGCATTCTACCTCCAAGCTACACCCCCAGCCCTATTTTTTATTCTTTATTTTGAAACAGGGTCTCACTAAGTTGCAGAGGACTTCACTAAATAACAGGCTGACTGTGAACCCATGATCCTCCTGTCTCAGCCTCCCAAGTACTGGGATTACAATTGTGTACCACCATGCCTGGCTCATATTTTTATTTTTAAAAAAGTAATAAAGCTTAATCCCAGTACTTGAGAAGCTGAGACGGGAGGATCCAGGTTCACAGCCAGCCTCAGCTATTCAATGAGTCCCTCCGCAACTTAATGAGACCCCATTTCAAAATAAAGAATAAAAAATAGGACTGGGGGTGTAGCTCAGAGGTAGGATGTCCATGGGTTTAAAAAAAAAGTACAGAGGATCCGGGCTCGAGGCCAGCCTCAGCTACCTAGTGAGGCACTCCGCAACTTAGTGAGACTTGGTTTCAAAATAAAGAATAAAAACTAGGGCTGGGGGTATAGCTCAGAGGTAGAATGCCCCTGAGTTCAATCCCCAGTACCACAAACAACAACAAAAAAAGTACAAATAAAAGGTTGAAGTTTGGATGAAAGTAAAGAGTAGAAATATAAATTTCCTTTTTTTTTTCCAAACAGAAAGCAGCTCAGTACTCTAATAGCCAATTATTTTATCAAGTTAGCAAAACAAAAATTTAATTTGATAATGTCAAAACGTGCAGTTATAGGAAACATACATCACCCATGGAGGCTTGCCTGAGCAGCATTCACTGCAGAATACTCAAGGGACGGGGCAGTAACATGTGCTCTTGGGTACCATGCAGGGATCTAGAAAAGCCTAACTCCTGTGTCTGGGAAAGGGACTCCTCTTCAGTCTGTGATCTCTTCTACTACAGACTCAGGGAAATCCCAACCTCCTCCCAGGGGAAATGAAAGCCAGTATGTAAGAGCAGCACTTGAAGCAGAATCTTTCTCTAGCTTTAAGCTGCTCATTTGGTGTTCATTGTTGGGAAGAATGCCAGCCCCTTTCTTGGGAGTCAGATAGGTGGGATCTGTACCTTGCACTTATAGCTGCATGTTGTAGCAAGTTAGCAGGGAATTCACCCTGTTGTCCTTCATGGTTGAGGAAGCGCTGGCCTCTCAACTGGCATAATGGGGAGAGGAACTGGGGTCCAGAACTTGTGACTGACTTGTGATTGATTGATCTAAACACAGGTTGCATAGCCAGTTTCTGAAGAGTTTTGCAGGAGTCCAGCTCTCTCTTTGGTAAGGCAAGCTAACAGCAGATCAGTCTTAGAAAAGTTAACTCTTACCTCTCACAAGGGTACACAAAGGTATGGGGGAAATGGTAGTCTCATACAGCACTAGCAGAGTTTTTAAATTTTAGAGTTGTTTGGGGGGACAAGGGACCTACTCGCCATTATCTAACAATGCTCTAAAGGGATTGTAAGACTCTAAAGATGAATGGCTGTAATATTCCTGTCTCTCTAGAGATCTCCAGATATTACGCCTGAAACATGATTTTTTAAAAAGCTGCAGTTACCTTGACCTAAATGTATTGTATAGTTTAGACTATAGGCATTTCAGTAATAACCAGTGGAGACAGATAACCAATGTCTACAGACTTCCCCAAATGCCTTGAAACTTATTTATAATATGGGATCCCTGGTGCGACCTGAAGGTGAAGGAACTTCAAAAATGGCAGGCAGGTTGTTGCTCAACAGCCAATGGAAAGAGACGGGTTGGAAAATGGGTTGATTTAAAGAAAACAAAGACTGGCTGTATTTCTTTTAATATTAAATATATACAAAGTTAAATTCTTGTCAAATTTCACCTTAATTTTCAGCATATTATCTCATATTCTGGGGGAATGATACAGTTTTAAAAGTTAGTTTTTCTGTGTATGTCTAAAACTTGGTAGTGTCTCTGAGCTTTTGAAATGAAACAGTCATGCTTCAAATTACTCTATGATAACTACCCGAGGTATGATTTTTAGTCTTTTTAAGTGTTGATTTTTGTTAGTATAAAATAAGGATTGTTATTAATGATTAACTGACAAGAAAATGTTTATAAGCACTTAGCATAGTGCCTCCACTCAATGGTTCTTAAGGGTGTTTAATGGTAATAGTTACCACGTAGGAAACTGAGAGAAGGGAGGAAATGGGGAAAGATCATCTAAAACTCGATTCCCAATAATAATTCCATTATTTTGGATAATTTCTTTTCGTGATGGATTTTATACCTTTAGTTTTCTTTTTTCTTTTGGTGCAATTATTATAGTTGTACTAGTTTGTGTGGCAGAGACTGAACCACAATACCTAACATAGGCAATGGCAGTATAAAAAAATGTAGATATAGATGATATAAATAAATATATATATGCATATATATATTGCTTTAATGAATCTGTCAATCTACTGGAGTTAATTTATGATTTTTCCATATTTTTGTCTCGTAATAAAATGCTACAGATTCTCAAATAGGCTGGAATGGTGTTTTTTTTAAATGTTTTTATGTAGCTTTTCAACAAGAAACATTTTTATTTTTAAGTTACATAAACAATTATTTCAAAACATCTCAAAAGTGCAATTAGGCAGCCTAAAATATATGAATAATATTTCTCAATTCCTCACTAAGCACTCCATCATTAGCATTTCATTATTATTTCTGATCCATGTAAATAAAGATAAGTTTCTACATGATGTTTGCTGAGAATCTAGTTGCCTCATAAATTTAAATAGTCAGTTTCTCTTCTGTCTCTTTAAAAATAAAGTGATAACATGCGTGTGGAATTGGGAGCCAGCTCAAGATCTTTGAAACTGTTTTTTCTTAGACGATTTTTTCCATTTTCTTTTAAATCCCAGTGAGGTTTTTGCTTTAGCAAGAGGCAAATCATTGCTTTCTGTGATGTTCATTCTGCAGTTTTCTAGGCTATGTTCAGTGCCTTCCTGTCATTAGAAAGATAAAGGCTCAAAAGCAGCTGACGTAGCTTATCTTCCAGCTCAGTTCACGTTTATAATTTCTGTGATATGGACAAAATAAAAAGAACAAATTTATAAGCACAGAAATTGAATCTAGGGGAATTGGGACAATCTCAAGAAGGCAGGCTGGGCCTTGGATAGGAACAGAGGCAGCTGATGGCCTAGCTTTGCCAGTCCTTCCCCTCTCCTCCCACACACACCCCAACTGGACCTTTCAGTAGGGACTAGTCAGGCTCCTTCCCTTTCCTCTTGTTTGATGACAACTTTTTACCCCAGCGATACTCATTTTCCCCACAGTCTTAGAATCTCAGTAGTATAAAAAGCAAAACCAACATATGCAATCATCCTTTCATCCTTGATCCATGAATTAGTTCCTTTCCTTCTTGATTTGTTAATATATTTGACCATTTTATCTATACTTATGAGCTTTAACAAAAGATGTCTGGGGGAAAGAAATTACAAAGTAAAATTTGGTTTTGGTTCTCACTAAAAATCCAAAGATATATGTATTATGTATGTATGTATGTATGTATGTATGTATGTATGTGTGGTGATACTGGGAATTGAACCCAGGGGGTTCTACATCTGAGCTACATCCCCAGCCCTACTTTATTCTTTTTATTTTTGAGGCAGTGTCTCACTAAGTTGTCGGGGGGGAGGGCTCATTAAGTTACTGGCTGGCCATGAACCTACAATCCTCCTGTTTCAGCCTCCCAAGTACTAGGATTAAAAGTGTGCACCACCATGCATGGTTCAAAGTTTTATATATTTTGAGGAATGTTAGAATTTCATTTTGCAAAGGCTGAGTGCAAACCTCAGTGGTATAAGTGCATGCATGCAGTGGTAGAAGTGTTTAGCATGCTCAAAGCCCTCAATTCAATCCCCAGCACCCTCAACTCCCACCAAGGAAAGAATTCATTTTGCCAAAATGCTATTTTGAACAATGTGTCTTTAATTATAATTCCAATAATTTTTGGTCCACTACATGTTTGACTAAATACAATAGTCATCACCAGTCATGTTAGCATAGAGCTATTTCATTCTTCAATTCTTAATTCTTATCGTTTCTCAGTTTTTATATATATTTTTTCAAGTAACTCTTTTCAGGAAGATTTATTTGAATTAGCAGACTTTTTCCCTTTCAAATACTTCATAAGTTTGTACATTGCAGGATGGTACACATAGTCAGTGGTTTTACACACTCAGTTACTTTATATAATGAAAAGCCCTTGGGAAGTGCCAGTGATACACAGGTTATATGAACCACAGGAAATGATAAAGGTAAGTATTCTTAAACTCAACTAGCTTGGCATATATTCATTTATTTATTTGTTTCCATCAGCAAAAAGATTTATGTACTTGTGGCATACAATATGATGTTTTGCTGTATGTATACATTGAGAATATCTAAATCACTTCACATCTGTATCATTTGTTTTGTTTTGTTTGTGGTATGAATGCTTAAAATCTACTTTCTTAGTGATTTTCAAGTATACCATCTATTATTATTAATTGTAGACACTGTGATGTACAATAGATCTCTAGAACTTATTTCTTAATGAACTAACTGAAATTTTGTGACCTTTGGTTGACACTTTCCCTATGATCTCACATCACTCTGGCCTCTGGTAATCATCATTTTAGTCTCTAGCTTTTAAAAGTCTGAGATGAACTTTTTTAGATCCCACAAATAAGTGAGATCATATGGTCTTTGTCTTTCTATGCCTGAATTTTTTTTACTTAATGTAATATCTTCCTGGTTCATTCATGTTGTAATAAATGACAGGATTTCATTCTTTTTAAGGCCAAATAATATTCCATTGGGTATGTGTACCATGTTTACTTCATACATTCATCTACTGATAGACACTTAAGTTTACTCCACATCTTGGCTACTGTGAATAATGGTGCAATGAATGTGAGAATTCACATATCTCTTTGATGTATACATCATAGAGTAGGCCTATCTTTGATTCTATCTTTTTGAGGACCCTCTGTATTGTTTTCCATAGTGGCTATGCTAATTTGCATGACCATCAGTAATGTATAAGGGTTCCCCTTCCTCCATTTCTTTGCCAACACTTGTTATCTTTCATTTTTTTTTTTATAATGGTCATTGTAACTAGAATGAGGTGCTCATTGTGGTTTCAATTTGCATTTTCTTGATGCTTAGTAATGTTGATCATTTTTTCATATACCTGTTGGCCATTAGTATGTCTTCTTTTGGGAAATGTCTATTCTGGTCCTTTGAGCTTGCAGATATTTAAGAGAATATCTTATCTCAAAAATTTTAGACTTTTCAGAAATGCTTAATAGCTGAATAAATAAATGAGTGCATGACAAAGGTATGACAAATCAGAAAAAAGAAAAATTAGAATAAAAAGAACCAGTTGGTCATAGTCCACAAATGTTACTCAGAAAAATGGAAATGAAACTGTAATATATTTTAATACTTATTTCTGAAATTATTAATTTAAAACATAATTCTTTAAAAAATTATGAAAAATCTTTAATATAGTGAAAACTAAAGAAAGTTAATAGAATTCCCTGCCTAACATGATCATTGACCACACACCTCAAAAAACTTTTTGTGTAGGTTTTCTAAGTTATATAAGTTGTTATCACTGTGTGTATGTGTGTGTGTGTGTGTGCTATTAGGGATTGAACTCAAGGGGATTTTATCTCTGAGCTTCATCCACAGCCTTATTTAAGTTTTTTGTAAAGTTTTGAAATAGGGTCTTACTAAAGTTTCTAAAGGCCTTACTCCTATCTCAGCCTTCCAAGTACTAGGATTATAGTGTGTGCTACCATGCTCGGCTTTGAAATCACTCTTTACTAAAAATACTTGTTTTGTTTTGTTTTATTTTATTTTATTTTATTTTATTTTATTTTATTTGTGGTACCAGGGATTGAATTCAGGGGCATTCTACCTTCAAGCTACACCCTACCCCTATTTTTTATTCTTTATTTTAAAACAAGGTCTCACTAAGTTGTGGAGAATCTTACTAAGTAGCTGAGGCTGGCCGCCAACCTGTTATCCTCCTGTCTCAGCCTCCCAAGTACTGGGATTAAAAGTGTGCACCATCACACCGGGCTACTTTATTGTACAACCAAATTACAGACAAAACTTTCTTAGAATTATATTCTTCTGGTGCACTGGATCTCTGGGTGCTATGGTCTGAATGTCTATGTACCCACAGATTTATATGTTGAAATTCTGACTCCAAAGGTGATGGTATTTGGTGGGGCTTTGGAAGATAATTAGGTTTTGAGGGTGGAGTTATTATGAATGGGATGAATTTCTTTATAAGAGAGGGCTGATGAATGCTCCCTTGCCTCTTTTGCCATGTAAGGATATAGAGGAGGAAAAAATGGCCATTTATGAACCAGCAAGCAGGCCTTTACTAGACACTGAATATGCTAGTGCCTTGATCTTGATCTTGGTCTTCCTAGCTTCCAGAACTGTGAGAAATAAATTTTTGTTATTTATAAAGCACCCAGTCTATGTTAATTTGCTATAGCAAATCAAATGGAATAAAATACTTGGGAAAATAAATAAAATTGACTGCATCTTTTTTCTAATTAAAATTAACAGGAAACCTTACCTATAATCCAGTTAATGACACCAGTGTAGACACTCAATCATGTATTTTAGGCCCCAGAGTAGATTCAGAAGGCCCAATTATTTTGTTTTTAATGTATATACTAAACAAATTAAGTAACTGCTACTCTCTTCTCTACAAACAGAAGCAGAATCATGGATATACGGCATCTAAAACTAAGCTTTTAAATATAAATGAAGAAAAATATATATTGTTGAGAAGTTCACTTTTGCCCTTTCACTGAGTAAATGGTTATGATGCCATCTTGGAATTATAAACTGCTCTTTTTATAAAGAACTTAAAGATAATTAATAGAGCAGACAATATTTGTCTTAAAGAAAATCAGCTCACATGAGGTGCTTTAGTTATAAATTTCATTAAAATTGGAGGTTCTAATATTCTTGACAACAAGGTTCAAGTTTGATTTTGTAGGACCTAAATAATTGCTTTATCTTTAAACACTTCATTATTTTACCCATTCTGTTAAAACTCATGTGAGAGGCCTAGGTTCTTTCACAAGCAGAGGTAAGAAAAAACAAAAAATGGGGAAGAATGTAGATCAAAGTCTCTCTAAAAAGAGGAACTCAGAAGGTAATATTTTCTTAGCATAAGGTGCTAACACTCAAGTAAAGCTAGTACTTTGGGGCCAACCAAGAAAACAGCCAGCAAGTGCTCTAGTTTGAATACCTCCTTTCTTCCCTGAGGTGTAAAAGGATGCCATGTGGGCTCCTTCAGCTTTGGAGGAGCTCCAGAGAAATATCTCACCAAGGTTGCATGACAGATAGGAGGCCAAATGCATCCTGGATAATATTCTCTTAACATGTAAAGAAGGTGTTAAAGAGCCAACAAAAAGTCATTTTCAGGTTTCTCTGAGCCAGATAAGAAAAAAAAAAAGTATAAAGCACCACAAAAGATAAAAAATCAAAACAGAGATTCCAGATGAGTTTTAATATTTTATTCAACCTGCACCCACCTCATTCCAGTTCCTAATGGAAGTGAGACTGTGACAATGCTGGCCTCGTGTGACCCACGAAGCAACCCCAGTCTGTAACAGAATGGAGAGAAGTACTGGAAATACACCTGAGGAAAAAACCGACGGGTTCAACTCAAAGAGCAAAGCCATCTGGCATAGAAAGGGCTCCTGATACCACAATGGTATATTAGAACTCATAAGAAGGTCATGTAGGCCGGGCGTGGTGGCGCATGCTTCTAACCCCAGCATTTGGGAGGCTGAGACCAGAGGACCCAGGTTTTCAGCCAACCTCAGTTACCTACTGAGGCCCTCTGCAACTTCATGAGACCCTGTTTCAAAATAAAGAGTAAAAAATAGGGCTGGGGGTAGAACTCGGAGGTAGAAAGCTCCTGAGTTCAATCCCCAGTATCATAAATAAATAAATAAATAAATAAATAAATAAATAAAAAATAAATGGAGGGAAAAGAATAGCTCTTTCTAAAAAAAAAAAAAAAAAGAAGGTCTTTTAAATATGTGTAAGATAGATTCTCAGAAAATTTTGAACTGAGAAAATACAGGGCACATATCAAAGGTTTATTGGCATTGACCACAAAATCATTCTTCTATGGAAGCTCTTAGACAGCTGTTTAAAATGAGGGAGGAGAGAAACTAATGAGAGATAAAGGAGAAAATCCTTTGGAAACCACAAAAGGTCTTGAACAGTTCCAATCGTAGAGTGTTATGATGTTAAAATCTGAGGCACATTATCAGGAGATGAAAGTTCAAAGAGGCCTCCGCTTTGTGTTGGATAAACAGGAACATATGCCCAGCCTCAGAAATATTTCAAATGTGTTGTGAAACTTCACTCAGTTAGGAGAAAAATATTAGAGTTCAACTGTGAAAAATTCAGTTGCATATTTGAAAAAGCAGGTGCTGGGAGAGACCACAAACTTTCTAAGTGTGTCAGCACCACATACCACAATAGCAAACAGAAGTGAAAACGTTATTAAGGTTCAGAAAGGTTTTCTGAGCAATAGATCAAATGAGCCCAAGTAGCATTTACATGCCACTGTGGAAAGGAATTAAAAAAAAAAATAAAGTCTACAAGAAGGAAATGGAGACACTGGAAATATTTCACAGTTCACTTTTATGGGAGATTCACAAAATCAAGGGAAATTTGAACAAAAGTCACCCCATATACCAGAAGTGAGAGATCTCTATTGAAGGTTAATTAAAAGGAAGAAAATAAATTACCCACAAAGCGTAAGTCAAAAATTTGCTCATCAGAGAAGTTCTTTGAAGGAATTTATTCCCTGATTTATAAGTTGTGATAGCCTAGCAGAGTATACATAGCTGATCAAAAATCTTTTCTTCATCCTGTTGATGAAGGGATTTTAAGTACAGTGTACAACATGATCACCACTTCCTCTTGGGAGACACTAGGATTTCTGTGGCTGCGTGAGTGGGAGGTGGGTATAAGAAACATCAGACTATTAAAAGAAAAAAAAAATTAACCTTCTCTTCTCCTTCACACAGAGAAAGAATTCCAGCTTGTTTCTCAAGGTAACTCCTTGTTTTCATCTCTTATTCACCTTCACTTCTTCCAGGAACTTTTCTCCTCTTTCAAGCCTTTAGATTATCATGCTCTTTTATTCCCTATAACTATTTTATTTACTTTAAGAAGTTATCAGTTGCAAAGTGGAGACATATTGCTATTAAACTTGGATAGAATACTCTATCACTTAGATATAGACATAGATTTCCATCATGCGTCACTCTTGCATCTACACAAAAAGAAAAATATCAGCAAGCCAGGCATGATGGCCTATGCCTGTAACCCCAGTACTTGGGAGGCTGAGACAGGAGGATCACAGGTTTGAGGCCAGCCTCAGCAACTTATAGCAAGGCCCTCAGCAACTTGAGACCCTGTTTCAAGAAAATAAAATAGGACTGGGGGAGTAGCTCAGAGATAGAATGCCGCTGAGTTCAATACCCAATACCACACACACACCAGCAAATACATTGGATACGATATTCTTAAAGCCTTTTATTACCAGTCTGATTGCTCCCATACTCTGACTTTTTGATGTTATTTCCCCACACAATATTGTCCTCTGTGCTGTCAAATGTTGGTAGTGCTCTGCTGTGGTCTCCATGACTTTCATCCAAATATTTCACCCATTCTCCAAGTTTTGACATGAACGTGCTGACAGTGACTCAAAGTCATGACTGCTTCATAGTAACAGCTCTGAAAAGTGCATTCTGATTTCAGAAATATTAAGATGTGATCAAGAAAAGTACAAGAACATCCCAGTAACAGTGAAACGCAGTAAACCATTCTCCATGGCTTATAATCAGGATAAAATCACCCCATAAACTTAATGAGAAAATTGAATATTTGAGGCAAGGAAAAAGTGAAGAAAAGCAGAGAGGACCAATCCCCACCCTTCAAACCAATAGCATGCTTGTTAATTTAGTAACATTTATTTACATTCATTTATCAAAGATCTTGATCCAATATGTTTACTTTGCACATTGTGGTCAATATAATTTTTCTATGTATATTATTTTTGAAAATTTAACTAGACAAGTAAGTTTTTCTTTCATAAGATAATAATTTTTATGGTTTTTATAAAAAATTGGGTAATAAATATGTCAATATACTTTAATTCAGACAATTGACTAACAGATCTCTGGACTATAGTAAAATTATTCAGTCACCCAAAATGTTAAACCCATATATATTAAATTCATTTTTAAAAATTGTAATGATGAAAATGATTACTGATTTCATATATTATTTTAATATATTTTATTACATATTTAAAGTATATTACTTAATGTTTTATTATATGATTACTATAATCAAACAAATTAATATATCCATCACATCATTTAATTACTTTTTTTGTGTGTGTATGTGTGTGTGATAAGAGCACCTAAAATCTATTCACTTTACACATTTTCAGTTATAATATAAAATTATTAACCAAAATCTTCAGACTGTACATTAGATCTATAGATATACTCATCCTATATAACTACATCTATAGATCTAATGTACTCATCCTATATTTCTACATATATCCTTTGGGTTTGACTGCATTTTATAAAGAAATGCTGGAAGAATTTACAATATTATAAAGTAACTGCCTCCAAACTTTAGGAAATTGAATTTGCTTTTTAACTATAAATGGCTGAATTATTTAATACTTTAAAAATAACATTTTGATCATAATGATTTATATGTAAATTACTTAATTTTCTCACTTCATATAAATTGTTATATTGGCCTACCTGAAATTCTAAATTGTCCTGAGTTATTTTTTCCAGAACAACTGACCATTTTAAAGCATAGACTAAAGAATCAAAGAAACAAAAACTAAAACAATGGAGGTCCTTTTACTCCCCAACCTCATCTTGTTGGCAAAAATTGAAAATGAATAATATTTTTGGTGGATGTATAAAGAAGTGACCACATTCATTACTACTGTGACCATATAAATTTGGATATCCCTTCTGGAGAGTATTTTGACATTATACAAACAAATTTGTGAAAATACCCTGACTTATCAATTTATATTACAAAGATTCATCCTAAGGAAAAAATCAGAAAAGTATTCAAAGATATAAGTAGAAGAATATCTGTCACAGTTGTTCATATAGTGAAAAACCAAAACAACCTTCATGTTCAACTATGGTTCGTTAACTGATTATGATGTATCCACTTAAAAATTCTTTAATCAATAAAAATTATGAGTCAGACACCCATTTTTTGATATGGCAGGATCAGTAATGTCTACTACATGTTTCATGTGTTCCTTTCATTTCCTGTCACCCCTGCAATTGAGTAGAGGTCATTCTGACCAATAAAATGTGGAAGTAAGGCATTCCGCCTGCCACTTCCAGGCTGAAGCCAAATAAAAGCCCTGTGAGATTTTCCAATCTCTTCCTTCTCTTTCCTTGGCAATTGAAGAAGCAAGATCTTCCAAACACCATAAAGATGATGAAGAATCTATCAACCTGGGTCACTGAGTGGTGCGTAGTGTAAGACCCTTCACTGACCTGTTTGGGATATGTAACATGGACAAGAAATAGGTGTTTGTAGTATCAAACCACTTAGGATTTGGGACCTTTGTACTGCAGCATAAACTTTACCAGCCTAACTAACATGTATTCTAAAAGATTTACTATATTAAGTGAAACAAGCATTGGTATATAATATGCATCAATATATAATATGTAAAAAGGTAATAATAGTATTCTGTCTTTTCTATGCTTTTAAAATTAACATTATTTAACTTTAATAATGTTTTATCTTTTTAAAACACTTTAGAACAAAACAAATTACATATAATGATCAATAAAAACCCAGCTCCATTAATGAATAGGTAGAAAACACAAAACTCACCTTAATTTTACTAGTTATTTTACAAGCTAATGATTTTTAGATATATGGGACATGGGGATTGACAGACACAATTGCTCAGTCTGTGGGATTTTTGCTTATTTGTTTGGGGGGGATGTCATGTGGGTCTTTATATGTTGCTACCCTAAGGCAAGGAAAGAAGACCTTTGGTGGCAGTAGGAAAATTGCGGTGGGATGTGAGATGGAAAGTGAAAAGCACATGGCCTCTGTATGGAAAATGCCTTGGAGATACATAGGAAGCTGGAAACATGGAACAGAACACGTAGTTATCCGTATTTATCCAAAATGCAGCAGAGATGTTCGCTGGAGCACAGAATAGCATTGTAAAGTTTCATGACCCTGATGAAACCCTCGATGGCTAGTGTTCTCCTATCTGCCCAGATACTGAACTCTTCTCCCCTGGGGTCCCTTTAGCCTCTCTGCTATTCCTACCTTGACGCTGAGCTTTCAATCACCTTCTCTCTTCAATCTCTTTCTGTTTATTTTATTCCCAGGAAACATCATGGCCTCAGGATATTTTCCATTGCTCAGAATTTTTTTTCCATTACTCTAAAATCAGTCAGGATGGCTAAGATGAATGGCCTTTCAGATGGAAGAAAAGTCGAGAGGGTTCTCTTCCATTCCTTCATAGTGAAGAAGGAAGGTTGTAAAGAAGGATGGAAAACCTGATTGTTACTGATTTAGTGAATGTTATTACCCCAAAGACAGAAGATTTTTTCCCCTGATACTGGTTAGCCATATGGAGTAGATATTAGGGGTAGACGCTTTCCTCTGTGGCCGCACATGCACCTGACTTCCTGGCTTACTTTTCTATTCACAAGAGTAAATCCCCAAGGAAGGAAGGAGCTCCCGAGATCTCTGACATGACATTGATGTAAAGCTCTGAAGATACTTTTCTTAAAAGCAGAGTGAGCTGAATGGGGGTTTGATTTGGTGCCATGGTGGTAATGAGGATCAGCTCAGGAGGTCTGTTACTGGCAGAACTGGTGTGTGCCAAGAAACAATACCAAGTGTGAGAATAAGCAGACTGAGTCACGATCCATTGCAGATTCTAAACTGTACTTCTGCCTCTATATATAGCATGTCAAAAGTGTCATTTCTGCTGTCACGAAAACTTTTTAGATTGTCACCACCATAAGCGCAGTAACAACAGTAGCGTGTCTTTACATTAACTACATCTGAATCCCGCAGCAAGATGTAGTTTCCCCTGACACATTTGACTTGGGGACTATAAAGCTGGGAAACTCTGGGGAGAAAAGGGCACTGCTTCTTGATTCTATGTAAAAAGGAGTTGTTCTGGTTGACATAGACTGCAGAGTGTTGTGCTTTTTTGGATCTGGCTGTCAGAAATCTCCAAGTATGGTGTGAAAGATGTGTAATATTCTTTCAGCAAGGCTATTTTTTTCAACTGGTATTATGTGGGTTTGAAAACAGAATGGGGGTGCTCTCGTTAGTAATCCTTCCACATCCCGATTGTGCAGCTGAGGTGCTGGAGGCTAGGGGCTGCCACATTTTCAAGCAGAGAGAGAGAGAAAAGCATTTTAAGGGGTCATATGAATTTCTCTTGTTACTTCTCTTTAAAAAAAAAAAA
>PVLC010013969.1:8634-40427 GCA_004027655.1 Graphiurus murinus | reverse complement strand
GGGGGGGGGGGGGGGGGGGGGGGGGGGGGGGGGGGGGAGAGCATTCTAAGGCACATGATGTACTTACAGAATTATATCAAGATCACTCACTGAACTGAACTTGAGAGGGAGGGAAGGCGAGGGAGTGGGGTGGGAATTGGGGAAAGTGTCAGATGAGAAATGTGTGCACATTAGTCTATATCAATTTGTACATAACAAAAATGTATATATACAAAACATGAATTATTACAATAAAAATAAATAAATAAAAATAAATAAATAAATAAATAAATAAATAAATAAATACCTATACAGCAGAGGATGCCTGGGATAGGGTACGTCAAGGTTGACACTAAATCAAATGATTTAGGTGGTTCCTTGTCAAGCCTTGAGGAAGATTCCATACCAGATACCACTACGGCTTATCCCCCTTCTCCAGGTATTAAACAGAGAATTAACCCATTAAGTAGGAGGAGAAAACAACTAAAAAAGTAAAGAAAGCCTTTAGTTAGAGAAAATAAAATTAATCAGAAAAATACGTGCCCTCAATCCCAAAGTGAGATTGTAAAAATCCATGAGCTAAAAAATGAAAGACCATGTTTTCTGTAGTAAAAAGCTATGTTTTGTTGTAAATTTGTTTTGTTCTTTTTTCTTCTTTGCCGGGGGAGTAGAGGTTAAGATGTAGAGCTTTAGAGCCAGGTGTGGTGGTGCACGCTTGTAATCCCAGCATTCGGGAGGCTGAGACCGGAGGATCCGGATTCGAGACCAGCCTCAGCTACCTAGTGAGGCACTCCACAACTTAGCAAGACCCGGTTTCAAAATAAAGAATAAAAAATAGGGCTGGGAGTATAGCTTGGAGGTATAACGCCCCTGAGTTCAATCCCCAGTACTGGAAAAAAAAAAAAAGATGTAGAGCTTTAGAATTCTAGAATTAACTTTCAGAGTATAAGAGAACAAATAACATTAGAAAATGAAATTATAAAATCTTTTAAAGCCTGATGTATTAATCCCTCACTATATATTTTAGAAGCCAAATATTAGTTTAAGCAAGGGTCAATAAAGGGTCAATGAGGGCTTTTTAACAATTTTAAATCAAAAGGGGCATGTTTTCTTAAAATTTACTGTGGATTATTTGGATTAGGACCTAGAATATTAGGGTATGATTATCTGTTGAAAGATAGGATCTCCGTCACTTTAACCCTTATTCAGATCCTTCTTAAGAGCCACATATAATGTAGTACAGAGGGTTAAATAATTTCTAAAAGAATTGTTTAAGAGATTAATTAGTGGGTAGAGGAAGCAAGGCATTATTATTTGTTCTTTTGGTTTTCCTCAAAACTGATTAAGTGGGAGTCAAAGGCTGTGCAGCAGCAAAGGGCATCCCAAGCTTAGAAGCTTTTTCAGCAACCACAAAAAAAGGCTTGCATTTCTTGAAAAAGTTTCAAGCAAGGCCAATGAGAGCTCAAGCAGAGAACACAGCAATCTCCATCCCGTTTAAGTGAACAATGCATATGAGATGAATCATTCCTCCGATTGTTACCCAGCCCTACAGATTTCCCTTCCAAGCTGGTTGCGACCTTGGCAGCTGAAAGGATGGAGAGACTCACCAAAACTACTTAGGTTTTCTCATCCATGTTAGATGTCATTTGTAGTGGATGGTGTTGATGTTGATTGAATAGAAGTCTCTCACCTGAATTACAATGGAGTCAGAATGATTATTAGAGAAAATTATTATTATTAAAGAAAGAAGAAGCAGATGGGGCTTGGGAGGAGATACAGATTTCTCCTACCTGTCCTTCCACCAGCATCTTGCTTTTATTGAGAGTTTTAACCAAAGCGTTGGAACCACAGAAGATAGCAAAGCAGTCATGGGGGGAGTCAGGGAAAAATGTCAAGGCAGTCAAGGATGAATAAGGGAATGAAAGGGTAAAATTCTGGGAAATAAGGAAGTTGTCAGGATCTTTGCTTATCAGTCTCATTTGGCCTTGGAGATTTGTCTGTGTGCAGTAATCTCTACTTGGGTGCACAGTTTGTGCCCCTCCCAAGCTGTACTGAGGTGACCTCAAAGCTGATGACTAACAAGGCTTCCAATTGTAGTTAAATTGGCAAGGAAGGTTTTATTTAAGAATGTTGTATTAGGGGGGAAATTCATATACAATAGAGATAGCTAAGGATTTATAGTTGATGAGTAGGATAATGGTGTTAGTAAATAGAAAATTACCAAGAGAATCTTGGTTAGATAGCAAGGGGGTAGGATAAAAAACTTGAATAGATTTTAAGAGAGGGGAAATTCTCATTAACCTGACTTAACAGGATTTTTGCTGAAACTGGGCTGGCTGTCCAAGAATGGTGGCAAGTACAAGGCCTAGACAAAAAGCTCTATAAGCCTTTTGGTTGAGTTTGTTGGGTCTTCTAAGTATAGTATCATGTCATCTGCAAATAGAGACAGTTTTAGTTCTTCTATTCCTATTTGTACTCCTTTGATTTCCTTCTCTTGCCTTATCGCTCTGGCTGGAGTCTCAAGTACTATATTGAACAGAAGTGGTGATAATAGGCATTTTTGTCTTGTTCTTGTTTTTAGTGGGAACTCTTGTAGCTTTTCCCCATTTAATATGATATTGGCTGTGGGTCTACTGTATATTGCCTTTATGATGTTGAGGTATGTTCCTTCTCTTCTGATTCTCTGCAGTGCTTTTAGCATGAATGGTTGGTGGATTTTATCAAATGCTTTTTCAGCATCTATCAAGATGAACATGATATTTTTGTCTTTGGATCTGTTTATGTGGTGAATTACATGGATTGTTTTTCATATCTTGAACCAGCCTTGCATCCCTGGGATGAACTCAACTTGGTCATAGTGTATAATTTTCTTGATGTGGTTTTGAATGCACATTGCTAGTATTTTGTTTAGCAGTTTTGCGTCTAAGTTTATCAGCAATATAGACCTATAGTTTTCTTTTCTTGAACTGTCTTTATTTGGCTTTGGTATTAATGTGATGTTGTCTTCATAGAATGTGTTTGGGAGAGCCTTGTTTCATTCTATTTCATGGAAAAGTTTGAGGAATATTGGGATTAGCTATTCTATAAAGGTTTTATAAAATTCACTTGGAAAACCATCTGGCCCTGGGCTTTTGTTTGATGGTAAACTCTTTATTGCTGTTTCATCTCTTTGATTGCTATTGGTCGGTTTAAGTTTTCTATAGCTTCTTGACTCAATTTAGAAAGGTTATATGTGTCTAGAAATTTCTCAGTTTCTTCTATATTTTCCAATTTGTTGGAGTATAGTTTTTCAAAGTAGTTTCTGATGATCCTCTGGATTTCCACACTATTGATGGTAATATCACATTTTTCATCTCCTATTTAGGTAATTTGAGTTGATTCTGTCTTTCTTTTCGTTAGGTTGGCTAATGGTTTATCAATCTTGTTTATTTTTTCAAGAAACCAGCTTTCGGTTTTGTTGATTTTCTGTATTTTTTAATTCTGTACTTCATTAATTTCTGCTCTAATTTTAATAATTTCTTATCTTCTACTGGCTTTGGGGTTAGACTGTTCCTGTTTTTCAAGGGCTGTGCCATTAGGTTATTTATTTAATGATTTTTTCTTCTTCTTATGTGGGCACTCAGCGCTATAAATTTTCCTCTTAATACTGCCTTCAAGGTGTCCCAGAGGTTTTCATATGTTGTGTCTCTTTTTGTTTGTTTCTATGAATTTTTTAATTTCTCCACTTACTTCTTCTATGACCCATTCCTCATTCAGCACTGTAGTGTTCAGTCTCCATGTGTTTATGTGGTAATTCTGGATCTTCTTATAGTTGATTTCTAGTTTCATTCCATTGTGGTATGAAAAGATGCAGGGGATTATGTCACATTTTTTATCTTGCTAGTGCTTGCTTTGTGGCCCAGGATGTGGTCTATTTTGGATAAGGTTCTGTGGACAGCTGAGAAAAATGTGAATTCAGCTGTAGGTGGGTGAAATATTCTGTATGTGTCTAATAAGTCCATTTGGTTTATGGTGTTCTTTAGGTCTGAGGCATCCTTACTGACCTTTTGTCTAGAAGATTGGTCTAGTGATGTGAGAGGAGTGTTGAAGTCTCCCAGTATTACTGTATTGAGATCTATGTGTAACTTTATATCACAAAGAGTTTGTTTTATGAAAATGGCTGTACCTATGTTTGGGTCATAAATGTTGACTATTGTTATGTCCTCCTGCTGAATTGTTCCTTTTACCAGTAAAATGGCCTCCTTTGTCTCTTCTGATAAGCTTAGGCTTGAATTCTAATTTGTCCGATATCATAGTTGCTACTTGTGCTTGTCTTTGATTTCTATTGACATGGATTACTTTGCCCCAGCCCTTCACCTTTGGTTTGTGAGAATCTTTGCTTGTAAGGTATGGTTTTTGCAGGCAGCATATAGATGGATTCTGGTTTTTAATCCATTTTGCCACCTTGTGTCTTTTTATTGGGGAGTTGAGGCCATTTATATTCAATGTGATTATTGAGAGATGATTTTTAATTCCTAACATTTTGAGTTTTAACTTCTGTTTGCTTAGTTGTTTGCTTGCTGGAAATTATTGTTTCTCTGGTTCTGACATTTATTTGTTAGTTCTTCTTTGTAGTTAATCTCTTTGAGTATTTTCTCTAGTGGTGGTTTGTAAGACATAAGTTCTTTCAGCATTTGTTTGTCATGGAACGTTTTTATTTTCCCATCGATTTTGACAAATAGTTTTGCTGTGTAGGAAAATCTTGGCTGCAATTTGTTTTCTTACAGAATTTGGAGTCTGTTGCTCCAGGCCCTCCTGGCTTTCATGACTTGGTTTGGGAGGTCTAGAGTGATTCTAATTGGTTTGCCTATAAATGTCACTTGGTCTTTTACTTTCATCACCTATAAGATTCTCTCTTTGGCCTCTACATTCATCAATTTGATTATGTGGCATGGTGAACCTTTCTTTTGATCTTGTCTAAAGGGGGTTCTATATGTTTCCTGTACCTGTGTGTTAACTTTTCTTTCTATGTTTCGAAAATTTTCTGATATTACTTCTCTGAATAGATGGTTTATTCCATTGGTTTCAACTTTGAATCCCTCTTCTATGCCTATTATTCTTAGGTTAGCTCTTTTAAAATTGTCCCAGATCTCCTCAATGTCCAATTTTTGCTGTCGAATTTTTTTTCTAATTATATACTATGCATTAATTTTTGGATTGGTCATCTTCTAAGAATGAGATTCTATTTTCTATGCTGTCTACTCTACTGTTTATAATTTTTATTGATGTTTTTACTTAAATTATTGCATCTTTCACATCCTTCACTTCCTTCAAGACTTCTTTTTGATCCTTGTTCATGGTGTCAGATTCTTTGTTTATTTGTTCCTTTATTTCTTTCAGGCTCTCTCTGAATTATTTTCAGAAATTATGTATAATTTCTACTGTTAAAGATCTGAATTGTTCTTCTGATAATCTCTGTAATTTTGTGTTGGTGAGCTCTGTTATTGTGGGGTTGTTGATGCTCATTGTTTCTTTGGTATTTTTTCTTCCTATGATTTCTGTTTTCTTAAGTTTATATCTTTGCTGATTTTGCTAGCTTTCTTACAATCTATAGGTATCTTATTTCTATTTTATCTCTGTGAATAGTGTCTTGTACTGAGTTGTGGTTACTCTGGGCCTCCTTCTGGCTACTGCAGTGGTGATGTTGATGGGTTTCAGGTGTTGAAGTCCAGGGCTCTGTTTGTTTCTTCTTTAATGGGGATTTGGCTCAGAGGCATGAGCACAACAGCTTGTGCTCTCCACATTTTTAAGTCTTGGTATGGGAGATGTTGACCTATTTTTTCTATCAACTAAGATACATTTATCTTTGGTGTCTGGCAGTACTTTCTTGCAGTTCACCTCTCAGTCCAATCCCAGCAGTAGGGACTTAAAGGTGTCAGCTGGTATATACAAGGGCAGGTTGTGTTGTGTTCAAAGATAAAGGTTGGGGGAGAGGAGAGAAGCTGCAGTAACAGGTGCAAGAATAGGGTAAAGTAGATGATATAGTCAAGTAGAATGAGTGTTTGAGTGTGGCAGGTGTCCTGGATCTGAACCCAGAGTAAGCCCAGTATGGTAGAGATTAGAGATACTGAATATGTGAGGGGATTCTAGTAGTCAATATGGAGTATTTATGTGTAGTGATATTAAATGGACTTAATATAAGACAAAGAGAAAAAAAGTATTGAAGGGAAGAATATAGATAGGAAAGAGGGGGGATGCTTGTAAAAGGGATGAGGAAGAAAGCAGACAAACAAAAAGTTACAAAACGACCAACTATCCAACCAACCAACCAACCAAACAAACAAAAAACCAAAGCAATATAAAACAAAAGTAGACTTAAGAAAAAACACACCCTGCAAAGTAAAGAGCAGACTTGGCCTCTGCAGTCCTCTCGGATCTGCATGGATATTTTCAGCTATTTAATGTCTACTCACTATAGTAGATTTTCAATCATGTTCCAAGCGTTCTTATTTGTTCAACCTATAGTGGTGATGTCATTTTGTGGACCCCCTTGTGGGTCACCTGGAGTGGTGAGGACCCTGTTCTGAAGTCTCTCTCTATCAGTGCAGACACTGAGTTCCGCTCGTGCCTCTCCCACTGCAAGCTTGAGTCTCTGATCTCTCCACGAGTCTGTCTCTGTGCCAGATATTTAGGTGGCAGGTGTCCCTGGATCTGAACCCAGAGTAAGCCCAGAGATCCCCACTTGCCTTGGGCCTTGTGTCTGCATCTCTTTCTCTACCTAATCAGGTGACGGCTGTCCAGTCTAATTGTGGGGCATTCTCCATGGGCCCTGTAATGTCTTTGGCTCTCTGTGCTCTGGGACCCTCCTGTTTTTCTTTTCTTATCCAGCCATTACAAGGGTGGGCCACATATTCTCAACCTTCCTGCATCTATCATTTGCCCCAGGTGTCCCTGTGGCTGCACTGTTAACTTACAACTGAGTGCTGCTCTGTCTCTGGAGGAAAATGTGAACTGAGGTGTGGCTGCTGCAGGTTCAACTTGGATGTCCAGGCATTTGGGTCTCTGTCAAACATGTGGGAATGTGCCACCGGATTAGGATGTGGAGTTCTCTAGCCACTTACTCCACATCTGGTCACTGGGTTTGCAGGAAGTTGTTAGGTGCCACAATATTAATAGTCCTTGCACTTCCTTGGTGGATTAATGGTGCAGCTGGTTGCCAGTGCTGCCCTGGCACACTTGGGGTCCTGTGCTCTTCCCTTGCATGCTTTCTTGGTTTTGTTCAGTCCCAGATCCATTTTTCATTACTTTGTTCAATTTTTTGCTTCTTTTTTCTTCTGCCAAGAAGTTGCTTTTATGACAGTTTTGATTCAAGTCTTTCAGCACCTGAGATAAGCTGTTTCTCTCAGTCACATCTTGTTGATCTCCCCTACTCACTTCCGATTAAGCAATTCTTAAGGTCCCTTTTCATTTTTTCTCTTCCTTTACTCTTGGATGTGTACATGTGAGAGATTGATTGTGTTCTGTTTTGTCTCTCAGACTTCTAGTGAGCCTGTCTGCCAGTGCCTTGTATTAAATCCATTTCCTATCACTATACCTAAATATTCTACATTGGATACTAGAATTATCCTTTATTGTATTATCTCTACTTTTTTCTACATAGTACCTAACGACACTCAAACTCTTATTCTACTTGATTCTATTTTATACTTTATCCTATTCTTGCATTCGTTACTCTACCCCTTCCTCCTTACCCTTCACCATTGAATACAATACAATCTGTTCTTGTATATACCAGCTGACTCCTGTAAACCCCTAATGCTGAGATTGAAGCAAATAGGTGAACCAACAGGAAGGACTGCCAGACACTAAGGACAAACTAATCCTAGCTGACAGACAGAACCGTCCAGCACCTCACATATTGAAATTTGAAAATGCACAGGGCACAAACCGCTATGCTCACATCTCAGGACCTACCCCCTATTATGGAGGCAACAGACAGGTCCCTGCACTTTAACACCTAGAAATCATCAACATAACCATTTTGGCAGGCAAATGAAGACCTGGAGTAACTGTAACCCAATATTGACAATCTACAGGCAGAACAACAGTGGGGTTATATAGGACACAGACCTCAAAGTTAGCCTTAAAGTGATGAATATTTAACAGAAAGCTGAGAATACCCATCCAGTAGAGGCTATTCACTTTTAAGGCAACCTTGAAGTAAATTTCTTCCATCAGAATAAGATACTATAAAGGGAGAGAGATTAAACATAGGAAACCCACAGAGTGAGAGAGAAGACTCAAAAGAGATATAAACTTAAGAAATGTGAAATCATGAGAAAGAAGAATAGGAAGGAAACAATGATTCCTCACAATCCCATAACAACAGAACCTGCCAACACAAAATTAAAAAGAATGCCAGAAGGACAACGCAGAACTTTAATAGTAGAGATAATACAGGGTTTCAGAAAAGAGTTCAGAGAGAGCCTGAAAGAAATGAAAGATCAATTTAACAAAGAATCTGTTACCCTGTACAGGAATCAAAAAGAAGTTCTGAAGGAAGTAAGGGATGCAATTAATGAAATGAAGACATCAATACGAACCATCAAGAGTAGACTAGACCACATGGAAAACAGAATTTCACTCTTAGAAGATGACCACTCCAAAAATGAAGGCATAGCATATAATTTAGAAAAAATCAATTTGACAGAATGAGTTGGACATCGAAGAGATCTGGGTCATCTTTAAAAGAGCAAACCTAAGAATAATAAGCATAAGCTGGGCATGGTGGTGCATGCTTGTAATCCCAGCATTTGGGAGGCTGAGACCAGAGGATCTGGGTTCGAGGCCAGCCTCAGCTACTTAGTGAGGCACTCTGCAACTTAGTGAGACCCTGTTTCAAAATAAAGAATAAAAAATAGGTCTGGGGGTATAGCTTGGAGGTAGAATGCCCCTGAGTTCAACCCCCAGTAACACACACACAAAAATAATAATAATAATAATAATAATAATAATAATAATAATAATAATAGGCATAGACAAGGGGATAGAAGCCAAAACTGAAGGAATAAAAAAATCTTTTCAGAGAAGTGATATCAGAAAAATTTCCAAACATAGAAAACTTGGTTGAAATACAGGTAAGGAAACATATAGAACCCTCATTAGAGAAGATCAGAGAAAAAGTTCACCAGGCCACATAACCATCAAGCTGACTAAAGTAGAGTCCAATGAGAGAATCTTAATGCAATGAGAGTAAAGGACCAAGTGATATTCAGAGGCAAACCAATAAGAATCACTCCAGACTTCTCAAACTAAGTCATGAAAGCCAAGAGGGCCTGAAGCAACACATTCCAAACTCTGAAAGAAAACAACTTTCAGCCAAGACTACTCTACCCAGCAAATACATATTTCAAATCTGATGGGGAAATAAAAATCTTCAATGATAAACAAGATCAAAGAATTTATGTCCTCCAAACCAGCACTAGAGAAGTTACTAAAAGAGATGAATTACAAAGAAGAAATAAAAATTAATGCCAGAAACAGAGAAACAATGATTTCCATTAAATGAACAATTAAGCAAAAAAGAACAAATACTACCTCAAACAGAAGTTACAACTGAATATGTTATCTGCAAAAAAATGCACCTTACAAGTAAATATACTCATAAACTAAAGGTGAAGGGCAGGCGCAAGGTAATCCATACTAATGGAACTGGAAGACAAGCAGGGGTAGCAATTCTCATATCATACAAAATAGACTTCATAACAGACTTATCGGAAGAGACCACCAGTCATTTTCAATATATTACTTGAGACTCTAACCAGAGCAATAAAGGAAGAGAAGGAAATCAAAGGAGTACAAACAGGAAAAGAAGAACTGAAACTATCTTTATTTGCAGATGACATGATATTTTACTTAGAAGACCCAATAAACTAAACCAAAATACTTTCAAAACTTATCAACAAATTAAGCAAAGTGTGTGCATACAATATCAATCTTTTTTTTTTTTTTTTTTTTTTTGCGGTACTGGGGATTGAACTCAGGGGCATTCTACCTCCGAGCTACACCCCCAGCCCTATTTTTTATTCTTTATTTTGAAACCGAGTCTCACTAAGTTGCGGAGTTCCTCACTAGGTAGCTGAGGCTGGCAATATCAATCTTTAAAAAATTTATTTCTGTATGCCAACCATAATTCACTGACAAAAGAAATCTTGAAAATATTTTCACTCACAATATTCTCAAAAGAGTAAAATACTTAGGAATAAACCTAACTGAGGAGGCAAAAGACCTTTACAATGAGAATAATAAAACACTGAAAAAAGAAATTGAAGAATATCTTAGAAGATGGAAGGACCTTCCATGCTCTTGAATAGGCAGAATAAATATCATTGTAATGGCCATTCTTCAAAAGGGATCTACAGATTCAATGCAGTAACTATTAAAATACCAACGTCATTCTTCAAAGCCATAGAAAAATCAGTCCTTAAATTTATTTGGAACAACAAAAAAACCAGAATAACCTAAACATTTCTCAGCAACAAAAAACATGTAGGAGGCATTACAATATCTGACTTCAAACAATACAACATGGTATTAGCACAAAAGCAGACACATAGACCAATGGAGCAGAATAGAAGATTCAGAAACAAATTCTCACCACACACTTACAGAAAATTGATTTTTTGACAAAGGGGTCAAAAAACATACACTGGAGAAAGATAGCCTCCTCAACAAATGGTGTTGGTGAAACTGGTTATCCATATGCAGAAAAGTGGAAATAAACCCTACTCTTTCACTTTGCACAAGAGTCAATTCAAGATGGATCAAAAACCTGGAAATTAGACCAGAGCTTTGCAGCTATTTGAAAAGGGCATAGGACTAACCCTCTAACACATAGGCATGGATTAAAAACTTCCCCAACAAGGCCCCAAAGGCACAAGAAACTAAAATTAGGATCAATACGTAGAATTACATTAAATTAAAAAGCTTCTGTGCAGCAAAGGAAACTATCAAGTATCTCAACAAACAACTGACATAATGGAAGATTTTTTGCCAGCTACTTCTCTGATAGAGTACTAATATCTAGAATATATAGAGAACTCAAGAAATTCACCACCAAAAGAAAACAACCCAATCAAAACAAATGGTCAAGTGAACTAAATAGACACTTCACTAAAGAAATAAAAATGGAAAATAAGTATACAAAAATATTCAACATCATTAGCAATCAGAGATTTCATCTAGCCCCAATTAGAATGGTAATCATTAAAAACACAAACAACAACAAATGCTTGAGGGGATGTCAAGAAGTAGGATCTCTAATATATTATTGGTAGGATTGCAAATTAGTGCAACCACTTTGGAAAACAGTGTGGAAGATCTTCAGAAGAACTGAAATGAACTTACCATATGAACCAGGTATACCACTCCTTGGTATCTACCCAAAAGAATTAAAACCAGACTACCATAGCAATACATGCATATCTATATTTATAGCAGCACAATTCATAATTGCCAAACTATGGAACCAAGCAAGATGTCCATTAACAGATGAATGGGTTAAAAAAATTATGAGATATATACAGAATAGAATTCTATTCATCCATAAAGAACAAAATTATGTCATTTGCAGGGAAGTGGATGAAACTGGAGAACATTATGCTAAGTGAAATTAGCCAGACACAAAAAGTAAAACGTCAGATATTCTCCCTAATATGCAGAAGCTAGGAAGAAAATGGGACATAAGAGTGACTTCAAAGAAAGAGAAACCTTAGATGAGTGAAGAAGGCAACCTAACTGAGGGAGATGGGAGGAGGGAGAGGAAAACACCTCCATGGACATGATGTACATACACAAACTTATCACAGTCAATCACTGTGCTGAGTACAAGAAGGAGAGGAGCAGGAGAGAATGGGGCAAGAGATAGGGGAGGGCTCAATAAGTGCTATGTGCATGTATGCCTCTATCACCCTGAGCTTCAATCAAAATATATGATTATAATGCACCAATTTTAAAAAAAGGTTAGAGGTATAGCTTGGAGATAGAATGCCTATCGGTTAAATCTCCAGTAACAACAACAACAACAACAAAAGATTTTTAAAACTCATAAATGAAGCTAGTCATGGTGGTGCATTCCTGTAATCCCAGTACTTTGGGAGGCTGAAACAGGAGGATCACAGGTTTGAGGATAGCCTCAGCAACTTAGCAAAAACTTTCAGCAACCTAGTGATACCTTGTTTCAAAACAAAAATAAAAGGGTTGAGGGTGTAGCTCAGAAGGTTAAATGTCCCTGGGTTCAATCTCCAGTAAAGCACACACACACACACACACACACACACACACACACACACACACACACACACACACACACACGAAAAACCTCATAAAAGAAAAATAGTTTGTTATATTTGTCCACAATTTTACCAGTTTTGATGTTTCCTTTCAGTTATGAAGGTTCAAACTCCTTTTGTTGTAATTCTTTCCACTTAAAGAATGTCCTTTAGAACCCAGCGTGGTGGTGCATGCTTGTAATCCCAGTACTTGGGAGGTTGAGACTAGGCCAGCCTCAACTACTTAGTGAGGCCCTCTGGAACTTAGTGAGACCCTGTTTCAAAATAAAGAATAAAAAATGGGACTGGGGGTGTAGCTCGGAGGTAGAATGCCCCTGGGTTCAATCCCCAGTACTACAAAAAAAATGTCCTTTAGCCACCTATTAAGGAGGTTTGGTAGCAACAAATGATCTTAGTTTTACTGTACATTTTAATATTTTGTTTCCCTTTCCTTCGTAAAGTATGTTTTTTTGCCAAATACAGATTTGCAGTTGGGAGTTCTTTTCCTTTGGGATTTTGAAAATTGTTCCATTTCAAATATTCCACAGTTTCAGATAGGAAATATGCTCTCATTTGAATTGGTGTTTTAATATAAGTAGTGCATCTTTAATCTCTGATTAATGTTGCTCTCCATATTTTGGACTTTTCGACCATTTTATCTTTGAATATTTTTTTCAGTCATACTCTTTTTCTCTTTTTTCATGGATTTCAAATACAAATGTCAGACTCTTATTGTCCCCCCAAACCCTTAGGCTCTGGTAATTTTTCCAATTTATTTTATCTTTGTTACTTGGCTTCATTAAATTTTTCAGTACTCAAGGTCATTAATTCTCTCATGTACTATCTTCCACTTCACTCAAGAACTCATCTAGTCCCATTTTAAAATTTATTATGTTTTTCAGTTATAAAATAATATCACAAATGAAAGACAGGCTGTATTACTAATTCCACAGATATTGAAGGAATTATAAAAGAATATTGTGAACAACTCTTTGCTCACAGATTTGATAATATATGTGAAATGGACATATAGTACATCCAGTTACTATTATGTCCATTTACTTACTTGAAAGACAAATCTACCAAAACTCACATAAGAAGATATAGATAATGTGATTAGAATCATATCTGTTAATGAAATTGAATCAATAACTAATAACTTTAAAAAACAGAAACCACCAGACATGACTGATTTCATTGATCAACTTCACAAGACTCTGGATTCAATCCCTATTCACACACACACACACACACACACACACACACACACACACACACAATGTAGGCCCTGCTGCTTATCAATCGTATTTGTTGTTCTCTTTCATTCTTAGGTTTTCCCTTTGACTTTGGTTTCTAGGTGTTTTACTAATATGAGCGCAGGTATGTGGGTATCTATATGTGATATATGTGTCATTTCTTTGTTTTTCTTTTTTTGCATAGGCTAAATATATCATTTGAATGTTTAGATTATTTTCTAAAACTCCCTGCTATCATTCCTGCAAATATTCTACATCCTCAGTCTCTATAGTTAGACTTCAATTTAATATTTCTTATGTGATCAAATATAAAAATTTTAATAATATTTATTTCATTTGATCACTATAAAATATCTTCTTAAAACTTTTGAAAGATATTCTGTTTATATTTTTTGTATAATACCATTTTGTTATATATTCTTTATTTTTGTTAACCTATGTGTGCTATTTCATTTATTATCTCTTTAGCATTCTCTGTGATTTTATAATTTGATAGGGAAAAAAAACAGTGTACCCTCACCACCTGCTTTCATTCTTTTTTCTTTAGAATTTTTAAGTGTAACCAGGTTAAGATATTTTACTTTGTTATTCAGGAATTTTTTCCCTCTTTTATCTGGGATAAAAATATATACCAGCCAGGCATGGAAGCACACTCTTCTAATCCCAGTACTTGGGAGATGAGACTGGAGGATCCAGATTTGCAGCCAGCCTTGGCTACTTAGTGAGGCCCTCTTCAACTTAGTGAGACTCTGTTTCAAAATAAAGAATAAAAATAGGACTGGGGGTATAGCTTGGAGGTAGAATGTCCCTGGGTTAAACCCCACTACTGCAAATGTGTGTGTATGTATATATATAATTTATATTTTGTATACCACTTATTTATATTTTATATACCATTATTTTCTATATTAATATTTTATAAAAACTATACAAATTATACTCTACCCTTTTCTGTGTGTGAATCGAAACCAGGAGCATTCTACTTCTGAGCTACACTTCCAGCACTATTTTATTTTATTTTGAAACAGGGTCTCACTAAGTTGTGGAGAGCCTTGCTATGTTACTGAGGCAGGCTGTGACCCTGTGATTCTCCTGTCTCAGCCTCCTTAGTACTGGGATTACAGGTGTGTGCCACCAAGCGGGGCTTCTACCCTGACTTTTTTAAAATTCTTTTTTTATTAATTGGTGCATTGTAATCATACATCTTTGTTAGGTACAAGCTGATAAAGGCATATATGATTCACGCATTTCTCATTTAACCCCTTCCCCAATTCCCACCCCACTCCCTCGCCCTCCCTCCTTCTCAAGTTCAGTTTAGTGATTGACTTTGTTATATTTGTGAAAGTACATCATGTGCATTAGGTCTACCCTGACTTTTTAACTTGATTTTTTTTGTTGGTATATTTAGATCTGCCTGAAACTTTGCAGTGGATAAATATTATACTATTGTTAGTTTAGAGAAGTATTCTTTAAATCTGTGCATAGATAACACCTTGCTTATATCCAATTTTGTTGTTACTATTATGATAAACTATAATGCAATGACTTATTTTGTGAACATAAGCCACTCCTTACCCTTGCACACAACACAACAACATAGGGAAACCAGTAAGTTCTGAAAGACACGTGTTGTTTTTTCACGTGAATGTTAGTTACATAGAGGTTTCATATTTAGAAAAGAAGAAACTCTTCACTACTTTTTATCCCAAAACGCCATTTGTGAGGATGATGGTGATGCTGATGCTGATGATGATGATGATGATGATGATGATGATGATGATGATTTGCAATTATGGATACTATTGGGTGTCTTTCTTAGAGTAGGGTAAGAGAAAGTTAAAGGAGAACTAGGTTATTCTGGAGGAACAACCTAGATTTCCAAGTAAATGGAGTTTGGAAAGGAGACTATTCACTCTAGTCTTAATGTGCTGATGATGACCTCTTGAATTTATAGTGTTATTTTTCTTAACTGCTCATACTTTTAGTTTTTAAATTGGAAATGGCCCTCAAAGATTAGAACTTGATGGAATAGATGCTATGACTGGTTATGTGATTCAGGAAAAATTGGGAGACAGAGCTTCAAGACTGAAAATTTTGGTAATTTGAATATGTGTATTTATGATCATATGGTTTGGAAAGCAAGAAGAAAGTCTAATTTATTTATTCATTTTTAAAAAACTGAGCAATTTAATGACTTCATTTTTAATAATGACTATTTAAATAATATTCTGTACCATACTCACCTCATCTCAATAAGGAATGTTTTCTATGAAGAAATGTTATACTAGTGAGAAACATAAGCGAAAACATATTAAAGGTATAAATTGTCAACCATTCATTACCTATTCAAAACATTTTTAAAAGGTACCTGTAAAAACTAATGCTAAAACTTATCTGGAAATGGACAAATGCAAGGATAGAAGCATTTAGTGTCTATAAACATTTTGTCATAAACTGCTTTTATTAAAATTAATCAATTTCCAACTGAATTTAGAGAAATATATTTTTGATCAGGCTTTAAAATTATAAAGTATACAACTTATGGGAAGATCAGATAGCTAGAGATTATAGGTAGACATCAAGGGAAAAGTAGAGGAATTGCTGCCTCTTGATAATGATGTAGTTAGGCTAATTTTTATAAAACTCCTTGATAAATACTTTTTTTTTTCTCAGAAGTAATCGAAGATCTCACTTGGTGAAAAAGTTAATAGAATAGGATTTCTAAAATTTCTTCACAATCAAAGGTGTGTGGCTAGGGTTGTAGGTCAGTGGTAGAGTACATGCTTAACATGAAGGAATGAAATTCTGGGTTGGATTCCCAGAAACAAACAAACAAACAAACAAACAACAACAACAACAAAAAACCCACATTGATGGGGTAAATTGAAGTTAATTGTCATCTTAATCTTTAATTTGAGAATTGTAGATTTTCATAATCTGAATTTACTGTAAAGGTAATAATAGTGGCATTACTGGTTACAGTATTTCTTTTTTTTTATTTTAGTCTGATTGCGGGTACTACCTTTTTAGGAAGGGTTTATTTTGACTAAATAGAATTATTAGATACATTTTTATACCCAGGGCCCTCTGAGAATTTGGGGTTAGGCAGTTTGGTGGATTTCAATGTTTTATTATCACATTGCTACTGGTATTCAAAAAGGGATCAATATTTATATATATATTTATTTAGCTGTATCTATCTACCTACTTATTTATGCATCTCTCTACAAGAAGAAAGAGTGGTATTCCTAGTAGTAACAAAGTATGAAAGGAAAAATATATGCAATACTACTTAATAGAGAATATTGAGGCATGGTGCCAAAGCAATTTAACATGTTTCTTTTTTTTATTTCCTCTCTTAATAACCAATTACTTTCATAATTAGGAAAATAGTTATATATATATAATATATATATTATATATATTACTACACTTAAGAGTTTCACTTAAAAATATGTAGGCAATCTGGATGTGGTGACATATGTATATAATCCCAGTACTTGGGGAGGCTGAGACAGGAGGATCACAGGTTTGAGGTCAGCCTTAGCAACTTGGTAAGACATTCAGTAATGTAATAAGAATCTGTTTCAAAACATAAAAATAAAAGGGCTGGGGGTATAGCTTGGAGGTACAATGCCCCTAGGTTCAATCCCCAGTACCCAGAAAAAATGTAAGCAAATGTAAATATAAAAGAATATTCAAATACATTGTGAAATGTTTTAAAAAGCCTTTTTGACATCTTATGGAAATGCATGTATAAATAGAGTAAACATCTGAAGGACCTGAACTAAAATATTTACAATGAGTATTACTGAGTGATTAGACTAGTGATTCTTATTATATTTGCTGCTTTTTTTTTTTTTTTTTTTTTTTTTTTTTTTTTTTTTTTTTTTTTTTTTTTTTTTTTTGCGGTACTGGGGATTGAACTCGGGGGCATTCTATCTCCGAGCTACACCCCCAGTCCTATTTTTTTATTCTTTATTTTGAAACCAGGTCTCACTAAGTTGCGGAGTGCCTCACTAGGTAGCTGAGGGTGGCTGCGAACCCGGATCCTCCGGTTTCAGCCTCCCGAATGCTGGGATTACAAGCGTGCGCCACCACGCCTGGCTATTTGCTTCTTTTTTATTTTAAACATTTTGGATGTTACTACTAGGAATACCACTTTTTCTTCTTGTAGAGAGATGCATAAATAAGTAGGTAGATAGATACAGCTAAATAAATATATATATAAATATTGATCCCTTTTTGAATACCAGTAGCAATGTGATAATAAAACATTGAAATCCACCAAACTGCCTAACCCCAAACATCCAAAATGTGTATTCCATGTGTATTTATATTAAAAAGAAATAGACAGAGATGAAAACCAACATTTATATTGATAGCAAAAACATTAAAAGGAAATAATGAGCTGGGCGTGATGGTGCATGCTTGTAATCCCAGTACTTCGGAGGCTGAAACGGGAGGATTGAAGGTTCGAGGCCAGCCTCAGTAATGTAGTGAGACTTTCTGCAACTTACTGAAACTCTGTTTCAAAATAAAAATAAAATAGGGCGGGGGGGGATGTAACTCAGAGACAGAATTCCTTTGAGTTCAACCCCTAGTACAAAAAACATAAAATAAAATAATGTATACAGTCAGTGAGCTTGGGATATATGCATCGGTATTAAGCATCTTGTGCTTATAATATCACTGATCTGAGTGTGTGTGTGTGTGTGTGTATGTTTGTGTGCATGTGTGTTCATATGTGTGCATGCATTTGCAGTATGGTGGGGTGGCTGATCATTCCTGTCGTTTGGAAGTATCTGGCTGGTTCTACTGAGTGGCCAAGTCACCAGTTACTCCTCCTCCTTTTTTTTCTGTCTTCAGATGTCACCTGTATGTTGAATGCTAAGTAGTTGAATTCTCTAGAGTCTCCCAAACATGTATGACATGCATCTTTGTCCAAGAAAAACTTGCAGATTATCTTCCAAATGCGTATACTTCCATAGCATTATATAACATGTTATATAATACTACATTTAAAAGTATATGTAAATAAATATGAATATCGATGTATTTTAAGATTTTATACATTATGAAATATAAAATTTGAAGTTAAGAATGACCTAAAACATGTAAATGAATTATAACAAATATTTCTCCTATACGCAGAAAATTAGACAAATATATGCCAAACAAACAGAGCAGCAAACTGTTTATAATCTGAAGTCTAAAGAGACTAAGTAAAGAACATTGGTTTGAGGAAGACTTGCCTTAGCAGCAGTGATGACAAGCAGACCTGTGACAATTTCCCCTTGTCACAAAAGTCCAAATCATAATAGATCTTAAGTATATTCCATATGATTGGAAAGACCACATAATAGCTTATAAAGAGTTTTTTTTTAATTTTTTTTAATTCAGATCTATGGCACCAGTAAAAAGTATGAGAAAAATAATTTCCCCTAGAAAAATACTTTCCTTAGCTAAAAAATTAAAGTGAAAACTACAGAAATAAAAACCCTAAATAAGTTGCAAGCCAGGTGTGGATGCTGTAGTGATATTCTCCAGTGCCTCTATTCTGAGCATATGTTGGTTACTATGCCATAAATAGAAAACAAAAGCTTCAGCTATATTTGTTGAGACTCTATGACAAAATCTTCAACCTTTTTCTGATTCTGAGGCTACTGATTATATCAAATATATATATATTTTTTTCTCCTTTTTATTTATTTATTTTTTATTGTAGTAATTCGTGCATTGTAGCATACATTTTTGTTAAGTACAAATTGTTAACAACATATCTGTATGAAATTCTCATTTGACCCCTTCCCCAATTCCCACCCTGTTCCCTCACCCTCACTCCCCCTCAGGTTCAGTTCAGTGAGTGACCTTGATATGATTTTGTAAGTACATCATGTGCCTTAGGGTGTCCCTCTGCCCCGTGCATCCACTACAATTAAATCAACTTCTTTGCTTATCGAGGATCTCTCCTTTTCATCTGGAGACCCTCCTATGCCCCATCTTCTCCATAGCATCCACATATTAAGGAGAACATATGTTTTTTTACTCTTTGTGACTGGCTAATCTCACTTAACTTAATGTTTTCCAGTTGCATCCATTTCCCTGCAAATAACATGATTTTGTTCTTCTTTATGGCTGGGTAAAATTCCATTGTGTACATATATATATATATATATATATATATATATATATATATATATATGGTACAAATATATTTAAATGGATGATGGTAGAGAAGAGGGGTATCCTAGATGGATTGTCTTACTACAGTAGTCATGTTCAGTTGGAAGAATAATGATAGTCTAGTTTACATGTCAAAATTATCCATTTTTTAGGCAGCAGTGGTAAAGATTTTTGGGAAAACAAAATTGCATACCAGTAGTTGCTTTGGTTAGAAGCAAATCTGGGACCTGAAAAGTGCAATACAACAACTTATTTATTTTGCAGACATGAAACTTTGCACCCTTTCACATCACCTTCCTACTTCCTTCTCCCCTCAGCCCCTGACAATACTATTCAAATCTCTGATTCTGAGTTTGACTATTTTAGATTCTACATATAAGTGAGATCCTATAGTTTCTATCTTTCTGGGTATGGTTTGCTGCACTTAACATAATACTCTCCAGATCCATCCATATGGTCATGGATAATACAATTTTTTTCATTGTTTTAGGACAAATAATAATACCATTTTATGTCTATACCATAATTTCTCTGTTTATCCATCAATGATGGCTATAGTGAATTGTGCTGTACTGATTATTGGAGTATAGATGTCTCTTTGACATACTGATATCATTTATTTTGGATATATACCCAGAAGTAGGAGTGGTAGCTTATATGGTAGATTTATATTTAATTTTTGAGAAACCTCCATACCATTTTTCATAATGACTATACCAATTTATGTTTCCATCTTCATTGTATAAGAGTTCCTTTCCCCACATCCACATCAACACTTAAAAGATAAGTGTACTTTTGGTAATAGATGTTGTTTTTTTTTTTCAGAGACAAGGAGGTTTATTTAGGAAAGTGGGGGATATACATTCAAGGGAGAATATGGGCCATCTCAAGAGGGAAAGACCAACTTTGGGATCTCACAGTTGTTTTTTTTATAGGAGAAGCCCATGAGGGGATGGGTAGGGGTGCACAGCAGGGGTGGAGGTCTGGACTTCCTCAGAATCCTCAACTTCCTGAAATGGATCGGTGGGTATTGGTTGGGTAGTACCTGAGCTTGACCTTCCTTATGAATCCTTTGTTTACTAAGCATCTCAGGACTCTCAGGTCAGGAGAGGGACCATTATGATTAAGGGTGTGGTACTGAGGATTTTGCATAAGAGACCCTGCAGTGTGAAGATAAGGATTATGAAGTTTCTAGGTTAACTATAGTTTTCCTTTACTTCTCAGTTTGTCTCCTTTTTACCTATTTTTATTTTTTTATCCTACTTCACTCCCCCCCACACCCACCAGTCTTGAATCCCTTAATCTTAAGGATTGAGGAAGGGTGAAAGTCCTCCGTCTCCTATAGCATTTTCAGTGCTGACAAGGGACAATGACCCTGCCTAGCCAGGGATCAGAAGTCTCATCCTAAATGACCTAAAGGAGACAGAGAGAAACTAATCTCAGGCATTGAGTTGGGTTTTTTACAGTCAGGTCAGAAGTTAACATCACTGAAGAACATAGCCCCAGGAACACGAGGATCAATAGGTGATTTTTTTCCTGCATGCCTGAAGTTTTTGTTGTGCCCATTGTGCAAAGTCTGCCATCAGAGCTGCTGAGTCAACATTTGTAAGCTTGGTTATTTGGGTGACAAAGCTATTTGTATCCATCAGCATTCTTGCCGCCATAATCTAAAGATCTGACCACATGACTTAGAGGAAAGATTTATTTTCTTACCGTTTCAGGCTCAGTCCATGTGAAGCTGAAGACCATGGATGTCAGGGCATGGCAGAGAGAGAGCACATGGGCTGTACTCCTCACATCAAGGAGGCTAGAAGCAAGAGAGAGCTAGCAAGGGGAGGAGGATCTGTATATAATCTCCAAGGCCCCGCCCCCAGGGACCACCTCTTCTAGCCACACTCTACAGACCTACTGGGTACCACCCAGGTAAATACATTACAATGGATTTATCCACTTCTGGGATTACAACCCTCATGACTCAATTACTTCAACTCCAAACTTCAATTTATGAACTTTTCAAGGGGCCATATTATATCTAACCATAGCACTGTTCATCTGCTTTTCGATGATATTGCAATTGCAGTGGGCATCTACATAAAAAATTGACATTATCACACTGTATAATAACCCAGATATATCTTTACCCTGGACCATCCACTGATTAGCATTTCAAACTGGAAGCCAGGTTGCCAACCTATTTTTTTTTTATATATGACATTGTGAAGTCTGCAAGACACAAAGCCTAAAACACATCATAAAATTTAGCATATTACCTGATATGACCCTGTTCATTAGTACAAATAATTTGCTTACTATAAATATTATGTGCCACTGCTATCTATCTTTTGTTTTTACATATTTGGCAGAGCCAGCTATAAACTAAGCATCTTTTCTTTAGGTTTAAGGTTACTGTATTCTTTTTCTCACTTTGTGGAGAGACCCCATTAACTCTTTAAGTATCTTTAAAGATCCTGGTTTAGCAATTAAATTCCCATAATCAAAAAGTTCCACCAAAAAAAACATAGAAGAAGGCTGGGCATGGTGGTGCACGCTTGTAATCCCAGCATGCGGGAGGCTGAGACCGGAGGATCCGGGTTCGCAGCCAGCCTCAGCTACCTAGTGAGGCACTCCACAACTTAGTGAGACTCGGTTTCAAAATAAAGAATAAAAAATAGGGCTGGGGTGTCAACGTCTAGTGTGTTGGGTTCCCTGGGCAAGGGTCCATGGGATGCAGGGGATGCAGAGCATGACAGGTTCAGCAACTGCATGTTTATTGAAGGCTTCAGCATGATACTTATAGGCAGAAAAACAATAGACAGGCTTTCTTTCATAAAGTCATAAGATGCTTTGTACAGAAACCGGGATGAAAAAGGTACAGTCTATAATCTACCTTCCTGTCCTAAGTCTCCTTGTCCTACATTTCTTTGTCCATTCTTCATAATGTAGCCAAGCATATTAGAAATCTGGAACACAGTTTACCAGTCACCACGCCAAGAAGCTTGCTTCCTTATCATAAGAATAAATTCCGGCAGAACACTATGTGGCTGTAGAAAAAGTCTGCTTTTTCTCACACTTGGTTTTCCAAGTATATCAGCAAACATAGTATCTAACCTCATTTATGTCTCAGATAGAGCCTGCATTCAAGGCTGGAACTGCTTCTCCACAGCCTGCATTCAAGGCTGGGAACTGTTTCTCCACACTGGGGGTGTAGCTCGGAGGTAGAATGCCCCTGAGTTCAATCCCCAGCACCGCAAAAAAAAAAAAAAAAAAAAAAAAATAGAAGCAAGATTCCTGATTTATAGTACATAGGTGAACTTAAATAGGTTTTAGTTTTTAATTCTGAATAGGATTCATAGGCCCTCTAGTACCTTACAGAAGTAGGAATTTTTCTTTTTATGGCGTCCAATGGTCCTGGATCTGCAAACTTCAAACTTCAAGAGAGACAGGTTTAATTTTATAGCATTTTATAGACTCAAAACTTTGAGGCATCAGTGCTGTATTATATTGTTGTGAAGTGACCCACAGAGACACACCAGACTCCATTGTGCCAAAGAGGTCACTTTATTTACCAGCCAGCAACCTGCTGGGGCGAGCAGCCTGAAGGCTATTGCGTGGAATGTTGGAGTAGGCCAGTTTTATACCCTTTGGTTACAGAGTTGGGGGTATGGAAAAGTCAGGTTTTTATGGTTATAAAATCATTACATTGTTTTACAAATCAGGTGTTTGTTTAGGACAGACATCTTATTTAGACCACAAGATAGCTTTCTCATACCATGCACAGCAAAGCAGTTTACAGAAGTAGATAACAGCAATTAAAATTCCTTTTTACATCCTGGTTTAGTTACTGTTTGACCTTTTGACCTTTATTCAAAGGGGGCCCGGGAGAGCTTGCCTAAGATTTTTACCAAAAAATGGATATATACTGTTTTAATATTTCTTCTGTGAGCCTAAAAACAGAAGTATCATTATAAATTAGCTATTCTAACAAGAATAAGGTGATATCTCATTACAGTTTTTCTTATGCATGTGTGTGGTACTGGAGATTGAACCTAGGGGCCTTCTAGCCAGCCCTTTTTATTTTTTTGTTTTGAAACAGGGTCTCAATAAGTTGATGAGAGTCTCAATAAGTTGCTGAGGCTCGCTTTGAACCTGCAATCCTCCTGTCTTAGCTTGCAGCCAACTTCAGTAACTTAGTGAGACTGTCTTCAACTTAACAATAACCTGTTTTAAAATGAAAATTTTAAAAAGGGCTGTGGGGTTAGCTTGGAGGTAAAATACCCCTGGGTTCAGTCTCCAGTCATACATACACACACACACACACACACACACACACACACACACACACACACAGAGTCCATCTAGTGGAAATTCAAGGAAAAAACAAGCATTTTATTCTGAATCATATATCTAAAAATGTAATCATTTGTCTGAATCCAAGCAAGCTTTGTCCTTCCATTTTTTCATAGAAGTGGCAGGTTTCTAGACACACTTTGATACAAAGATAAATATATATGAAAGTGAAAATGATGAAAAAAAACTGAAAGAAAACGGAGCATCTATGTTAATATCAGACAAATAATAGATTTTAGAACAAAAATGTTAATAGAGATTACATTACTTTTGTAATGATCAAAGAATCAACTTTTGAGGTTTAAGTAAGAGGTATTGAAATATATGTATGTATGTATATATGTATGTATGTTTGTGTTCTGTTACTAATAATACCACAGACTAGGCAAGTTATGAAAAAAATAAGTTTACATTAGTTAATGCTTATGGTCCATGATCAATGGGTCACATCTAGTGATGGCCTTCTTCTTGGCAGAATTGAATGCTACACAGATCATCATGTGGAAAGATACAAGGAATATGTGGGAGAGTACTGAGTGAGTCATCTGGGAGATAGCATGGCAAGAGAGAAAGCAAGAGATCTTTTAGGGACTAGGTTTGTTCTTTTATAACAAACCTTTCTCATGGGAACTAATCCACTCTTTAGAGATCAAACCCATTCTGAAAGATCAGTATCAATACATTCATGAAGGTGGTATGGTTTAGCTATAGAATGTCCTTTGAAAGAGCCCATGTATTGATGTTCACAGTTGATATAATTAAATCATGAGGGTTGTAATCTCATGAGTAGATAAATTCATTCTAATGGCTTTATTGGGTGGTATCCTAGGTAGGTACAGTGTGGCTAGAGGAGGTGGATCCCTGGGGAAGTGGCTTTAAGGAACCCCCTTCATGAGCTCTCTCTCTTGCTCTTGGCCTCCATGACTTAAGACCAGAGCCCTTGTTCTCTCTTGGCTTCCTGCCACCATGCCCTGAGCTCCACCAGTGTAACCTGGCCTGACATGTACTAAGCCCCTGAAATCTCCAGAAATGTGAGAGAGTAAATCTTCTGCTAAGTTGTGTGGTCAGGTCTTTGGGGTCACAGCAATGAGAATATTGACTGAAACAGATGAGATCTCAATAACTTCCTTTGGGCCTCACCTTTTAAAGATTTTACCACTTCAACATTACCACACTTGGACTAAACATCCACCACATGAACTTCTGTTAGACAAAATATATCCACATCATAGCACAAAAGAAGGAAATAAAGTATCTTTATGGATAGATAAAATGATCTTATATATAGAAACCCCTAAGGAAGTAACTTAAAATACACTATTAGATCTAATAAATTAAGAAGCATCAACTCAGTCAAGGGGTTCCTGCAGGCCTCTTGAAGTTTGGGGCTTGGGGCCACATGGGTAGCCAATTCAGGATTCTGGGTATGTGTAGCATGCTTATGGTTGGGAGGAATGGGTTCTTGGTGTGCATATCACCTTGCTATATGGTATCTCAGCCAATTGCAGAGGTGAAACTGGAAGAAGGCCCACATGGAACCTCTTAAATGTGGGACCATGACAAGGCTTGTCCAGCCTTATTCACAGCAGTACTATATTTAACAACTTACTCAACATAGGCATTGAGGTAGCCAGTCTCCAAAGGTCACCAGATAATCCCCTCTCCTGGTCTTCTTGTCTTAGTGTAGTGTTCTTCATTTAAGGGAGCTGATGTATGTGATCAATATGCTGTTGCATAAATGATGGAGTGAAACATTGAGGTTAAGTCATAATAAATATTGTGACTTCCATTTTGTTCTCTTGAATTGGTCACTCTTTGAAAGCCAGATGTCATGTCATGAGGATTCTCAAGCAGCTTATTGGAGAGAACTGTGTGGTGAGGAAATAATATTTCTTGGAAGCAGCCAGCAAAGAACTGTGGCATCTTGTCCATTACCTAGTGAATGAGTCATGTTGGAAGAGTATCTTCCAGATCTGGTCAGACCTTCAGAAGATAAAGGTAATATATTGACTGAAACTTCTTATGTTATTCCACGACATAGCCACCTGTCTAAGCCACTCTTGGTGATATAAATTGTGAGATATTAAATGTTTGTTCTTAGCCGGGCGTGGTAGCGCACGCTTGTAATCCCAGCATTTGGGAGGCTGAGACGGAAGGATCCGGGTTTGCGGCCAGCCTCAGCTATCTACTGAGGCATTCTGCAACTTAGTGAGACCCTGTTTCAAAATAAAGAATAAAAAATAGTGTCGGGGGTATAGCTTGAAGGTAGAATGCCCCTGAGTTCAATCCCCAGTACCACAAGAAAAAAGTTCTTTTAAGCTACTCCATTTCAAGCTCATTTGTTATGCAGCAATAGATAATGAAAGTACATTTTGTTACCAAGAGTAGAGTGCTATAGTAACAAAATCTAAAACATGAGAGTGGTTTCACACTAGACGGAAGAAAGTGGAGAGTTTGAGGAGAATATTAGTGAAAGTCAAAAGCGCTTGGAACAGACTATTACCAGAAACATGATGGCCAATGTAGAAGATGCCTATTAGAGCTTAAGAGGAAGTGAGGAAAATGTTCTTAGACACTGGAAGAAAGGAATGTCTTGTCATTTATTGCAGTGATAGGAGGAAAAGAAAATGTACTTAACAAAGTAGGTGATATAACTAAGAGTTCTAGAGTCTTGTAGATTTCTTCCTATGTGGTGTCTTCTTTCTGTATGTAAAAGAGAAAGTTAAGGTAAGAGAACTGTTAAATAAAAAGGAGATACTTTATGGTTTTAAAAAGCTTCAGCTCATTAGGGTGTCCCCCCCCTCCTCCGTTACCTTCCATTAAGTCAA
The DNA here is from genome assembly GCA_004027655.1 of Graphiurus murinus. NCBI lineage: Eukaryota > Metazoa > Chordata > Mammalia > Rodentia > Gliridae > Graphiurus > Graphiurus murinus. The sequence goes on along the minus strand of PVLC010013969.1, from coordinate 13,523 downwards.
ATTTTTTGTTCACCATGCTAAAAAATTTAAAAAAAATAAATTAATTAAAAAGAAAAATAAATTTAAAAAAAGCTTCAGCTACTATAAATAGCAAATAATATTTAAATCAAGAAACTGCTTCCAGATAGAGATCAAATACAAAATCTTTCTGGAAAATAAAGTCCAAACTTTAAATTGAGAGGCTAAATATGTGGTAGTACCTCAGAGAAATATATAGTAAAACAACAGACTTTCTTAGATGAATGGTTGTCTCTAAGCAGTCTTAGCAGAAGTCCAAGGTGAAAGGGCTTATGTGAAAAGAGATTTGTAGGTGTGCAGTTTGCATAATGGGGTGAACCCCAATACAATTTGTGAGTGAATTCATTTTAAATTATATTGGTAGAAATTCTACCAGCACCAACCATTAGAAACAGAATGTATCTACTTTCTTTATGACATATGAATATAATAAACCTTATTTTTTCCTGACCTGAGCCTCTTCTCAGGTGGCTACATGACTGTTATCTCATAAAATAACAAAAATATTGGCATTACAAACATGATGGACTAGTTATGGGTGGGAGGGGACTTAGGAGATGCTCCTTAGCTGTGTGGCTTAGTATTAGGCTGTCTTGGTCAAGTTCTAGCTCTTGGGATGTCTCAGTGTCATGTTAATATTTGGAGTACTACTCCATCCTGCTTTGTGTTGCCTCTTTTGGGGACCACCGAGGGTTACTGCTCTAAACTGTGGATTTTTTCTGCCCAAAATTCTATACGTCTGACCAGCCTTGACTTGTCAAGAGGGAAAGAAAAAATCCATCACTTCCCAATTTAAGGGAAACTTTCATAATAGGCTAAAATTATTAGTTTCCATTGAGATCAAGGGTGACAGTGGACAGTTGACTTCCCCTAAAGCTACCAAAATCTTACTAGTTATCAGGTGTCAGCTATTAACTAATTTGCAGACAAATGAAAGCTGGGTGACCTTTTTCATATCACATGTATTGATTAGTGGTACTCTCCAGAACAGCTTCTATTCTAAACAAGGTGTTTTTATTCTCATACAGGATTTTCTGCATGCCATATATCCATGCATATATATATATATATATATATATATATATATATATATATATATATATATATATATATCCCCATAATCCATTTGTGATAATGGCCTTGTGTATTTTACAACATTTTTGTGTGTGTGAGACCATTCAGAGATATAAATTAGACTTCCCACATTAAATGCCTGCAATTATTCTGATAAATAATAAACTCTTGACCTCCCACAACTTCACTCACTCATCCTGGATAACCATGGGCCCCACACTTTGAAGGCTCCATTTTTGCCCTTAACTATATGTAAGCAACTGAGTCCAGTATGTGGGATCAAGGGGATGTGCACACATAGAACCCAATCTCCCTTCTCTCTCACATTATTCAGATACAGGGGCCCTGAGTTTTTTGCCCATGTAATTCCAACCCCCAAGAGGCCTACAGGTTCTTCTTCACTAGTTCAAAACATGCAAGATAAAAGCCTCTAAGGCTACTCAGATCACTGCCTCCTGTTGTTCATGCCCTAGTGTAGTACATTACCTTGTATAAGAGAAACTATGTGATCAATAATGTATTGTGGAGATGATAGAATATAACATTGAGGCTGGACCATAAAAGAAGTGATAGCTTCATATTAATTTCTCTTGAATTGCTCACTGAGGAAGCTAGATGTCATGTAAATATGGTATTGTGTCCCCTTCACAATTCTTGTTAAAACTTAATCTCCATTATGGTGGTAATATGAGATAGGCTATTTTGGGAAGTGTTTAAGTCATGAGGGCTTCATTCTTATGGATAGACTTATCTCCTGTAGTCATAGAGCTAGAAAGAACTAGTTTAGGTTCTGTTTGCTCTTTCACTGTTCTGCCATGTGAGGACATCATATTCCTTCCCTTTTGCCCTTTCTGCCACAGGAGGACACGTAGGTGTATGAAGAACAGGTCTTCCCAAGACACCAAACCTTTGGGTGCCTAAATGCTGGAGTTCCTGGCCTCCAGAGCTACAAAAAATAAATTTCTCTTGTTTATGTTACCTAGTCTTGGGTATTTTGTTATAGAAGAAAAATGTACTAACAGACATCATGAGGATACTCAAACAGGCCAATGTAGATATACCAAGACCTCTTGTTCATACCAATGGAAGTGAATGCAAACCTTCTGAATACAGTCAAATCTTCTAGTAACTGCAATCACAACTAACATCTTGACTGCATCCTTATAAAATATCTGAATATGGAAACAACCAGCTAAGCCACTGTTTAATTCTTATGCCAGAGAAAGTGTGACATATTCCTTCTTCGCAGTTTTAAGCCACACAATTTGGGGGCTTATTTATTATGCAACAGAAAACAAGATTTTGGTACCAAGAGTAATATGCTGCACTAACAAAACTTTAAAATGTACATTTAAAACTGGGAAGAGGGCTGAAGCTTGAAGGAGTTTAAGCAAGGTGGGCCAAAACAAAATAAAGTACATTAAGATTTAAGTAAGTATTATTCACATAAAAATCCTGCACTAGTACATTTAAGACAAGCTTTAATTTTAAAATGAACAGATGCAGAAAATATGCCAAGAAAGAGTCAGCATAAAGTCAGATGTCAGTTGATGTCTTTTTTTGTGTGAACTCTGGAACAAAATCAATGTTCTAGTCTACTGAAAACTAGAAAGTTCACGAAGAACAAACTTTTTTCTCTTTCTGCATCCATTTCTTTCTGTTTTCCAACTGTAAGATGAAACAAGAGGAAATTAACATTATATACCATAAACACACATTTGTTACTTTCTAAATTAGTCAATTCTATGAAAATCTATTGTTTCAATATGAAGAAACCAAAACAGTTTCCCTTGTAACACAGACCCTTAGATAAAAGGAATCCTGTTCATGCTTTGATGGCTTGAATCATCTGATCACATCAACCTCATTGCCCTCTTACCCACCACTCTAAATGCATGTTTTTTCCCTTGAGGGGCCATCTGACTTAAATAGCTTTTTCAGTGATCTTTACACAAACCATTTGCTTAAAATCATACCATCAGTTTTCATACACATAAAATAAGAATCAGGTTTTAATCAGATGTTCACAGATGTGAAAATTCGGAAAGAAAAAAGGACAGACAGAAAGAGTGTGTACAGAGAGGAAATATAAACTAAGACTTAATTTAATTTAGCATTTGGTAATATAATGTCTTACTAATTTTCTTTTTGTTTTACTATCCTATGGAATCTAAACTAAACCAATATTTCTGTATTAGTTATGAAATGTGGTCTCACATGAAATTCTTAACTTTTACTATAGATATCAGTCAACCCTGTTAAGGGCACTATTAGTATAAGAGACTACATTTCCAAAATGGCCAAGCAATGAAGGTCCAGCTAGTGCATTGTCCAGCCTCTCCAGCTGCTGCTTCTGGTGACTTTTCTCCACTGGTCTCCATTGCTAGGTCTAATAGATTTCCTATATATTATTATAGCTAAAGAATAAAGGATTTGTACCTGAGAATGAAGTACATGTCAGAATATATTCCTTCTGTTTATCTAATACACAAGTAAACTATTAATATTAAACACTTTAAAACTAAATTTTAGCAATGTTTTCTTTAGTTTAGAGAGCAAAAATGAAAATATGAAGATATCAGTAACAGGTGTGTCAGGAATGATTAGTTAATACTAAAGGCTACTATCTAATACCTGGATCACTAGAGAAGACTGTACTATGCTAAATCCAGATCTTTTTGTATGCTTCTTCCAGGTCTCCACTTTCTTCCTCTTCCTCCTCCTCCTCCTCCTCGTCATCTTCCTCCTCTTCTTCCTCCTCCTCCTCTTCTTCCTCCTCCTCCTCCTCTTCTTCCTCCTCCTCTTCCTCCTCCTCCTGGACTCCAGACTCTTCATCAGAATTTTCATCAGTATCTTCAGTTGCTTCTTCAGTGAGTGATGATAGAGACTTTGGGACAACCATGGGGTGACAGAAAAAATATTCCAGCTTGTACTGAATTTCATCATCCAGTACACACTCTGCAGATAAACCTGGATAATAGAAATATGTGAAGAGAGAGACAATATCTGGGCAAGTTCCTGTTGGTTTATACAAGACTTCTATGGCTCTCACCTTTCTCCTGCTTAATAATTTTCAAAGTGACATTTCCCCCCTCTTTCCCTTACCCTGTACTACTGATTATATCTACCCCTCAAGAGAAAAATTTGAATGATCTGAGTCTGATCATTACTTTTCTGAAGATTATTTTTCTCAGAGCTTTCTTGAAAAATGATTGGTTGGTTTAAAGACAAACTCTACAGTGAAGCTCATTGGTTTCTCAACCGCTGAAAATATAGGTTTTATACCTTTTAAATGCTCTAGTAGCAGTTCATAAAAATTTTTTTTGATCATCCTACTAACAACCTTTAATTTTTAAAAAGTTGTGAACCAAAAGTGAGGAATGCTACCACTTGCCTGTTTTTTTCCATCAGACTCTCTTCCCCAGGTGCCTGTCTGAACACCTACTACCCTACCACTGGCCTTCATTTTCTGTGGATTCTTATACTGCCTTGCCTATCTGTGCTCTCTTCTCAGTGGTTGGTAGAAGACAGCACACTTTTACTCAAGACTGTATGATCTTTATAGAATTTGTATACTATGTGGGAACAGTGGGTCCTGCTTTTTTTTTTTTTTTTTTTTTGGTTTTTTTTTGGCGGTACTGGGGATTGAACTCAGGGGCATTCTACCTCCGAGCTATACCCCCAGCCCCATTTTTTATTCTTTATTTTGAAACCGAGTCTCACTAAGTTGCGGAGTGCCTCACTAGGTAGCTGAGGCTGGCCGCGAACCCGGATCCTCCGGTCTCAGCCTCCCGAAT
>PVLC010013968.1:0-40376 GCA_004027655.1 Graphiurus murinus | reverse complement strand
AACAAAAAATTTGACTTAATGGAAGGTAATGGGAGGAGGGGGGACACCCTAATGAGCATGATGTACTTACAAGATCACATCAAAGTCAATCACTAAACTGACCAGGAGATAGGGGGAGGGTGGGTGGGAATTGGGGAAGGGTTAATGAGAAATATGTGCATGGATGTCTTTACCTGTACTAGCTTGTACCCAACAAAAAAAATGTGTGATTAACCCTGTTGTACCCAAGAAATGTATAAAAATCCATGCTAAAAAAAAATAACAAATAGAAAGGGCTGGGAGTGTGGCTCGGAGATAGAACACCCCTGGGTTCAATCCCCAGGACCCCCTCACACCCACCCACCCAAGGCAGGGCAGAGTATGTGGCTCAGTGTTTGCCCCAGGCACCAGAATAGGAGCTCAGTAAATATTTATTAAAGCGCGCGCGCGCACACACACACACACACACACACACACACACACACACACACACACTCTAAAAGCTTGGATTCCAGCTCTCTAGTCCTAACAGGATTAATGAGCATGTTTTAACACACGAAGGAAGTACTTTGTATGCCAAGCCTTGTGGGGTGAGCTTCCTGCTTGTTCTTTCTTTGTTCTTTGGGGTTCTTATTATTTGATGTTTTGGGGGTGTGTGAAAGAGGAAAGGGTATTTGTTGGATGATTTGATGGAAGATGTGCAGAGCCCATGTTGCTCTCCTCTTTTCTGACAGTGTATGCAGCATTTTCCAAGGCACAGCAAAGTGTAGGGAAGAAACACTTTCCAGGGACTGAGAAGTATTATAGTTCAAGGAGATCAGTTGATTAGAGCAATGCTCCAACGAAGACTTAGGAACCAGGCTCCTAACGGAAGACTGAGGAACCAGGTTCAGATTGCCCATTCTCTGTTCCAGAGAACCTGAGGGCTAGCTGTGGTGGGGCCAGGCTCTGATCCTAGTAAACGCTGTGGGGATGAGGCTGAGTCATTATCCCTGGTGAGTCAGGTGGGCTATGCAGGTCTGGCACAGTGAGTCAGGAGGTACCCTGGAGTCCCCTGAGTAGCAAGACTTCTTCCAGGGCCCCTGCTCCTGGGCTGAAAGCTTTTGCAAGTGCTTCTCTCTCTCTCTTTCTCTTTCTCTCTCTCCCTCTCTCTCCCTCTCTCTCTCTCTCTCTCTCTCTCTCTCTCTCTCTCTCTGATCTGCACTGACTCAGGAAGTGAGCAAGCTCAGCCCAAAGGTAATCATCTCCCCGATGGTGACAGAATAGGTCGGGACCCCCAATCAGATAACCAGGTTTGTTAGAATCATGTACAAAGTAGGAGTAAATTGGTCATGAGCGAATTTGAAAATTCTCTCCTGAGTGGCAGGCAGGAGGAACATTGTGATATCTTTCTGGACTGATTGGGAAGTTCTTTTGCCAAGTTTCTACTTTTCTGGTCTTTTTGAATAGTCTATGTTGCTGGAAGGATGAAGTGTCATTGTCATCTAGAAAATTAGTGGTAGATCCAAAGTGTCGAGCAAATGGACTCATCTGTCTTCATCAGCGCCTGCGTTGCACAGCTGCTGGCTGAAGCAGACCCTGTCTCCTGCCATTTGGCAAGGACGCCATCAGTCATGGCTCTGATAAAATCTAGCCAAAAGAAGGACTTGTGGTGTGATCCATTACCACTGCTCTCGTGGTGCGGGGTCAGGCAGCGGTACTGAGAAAATGATATTTTCACATTCTGCTCAGGATGCACTTGACTTTGTTCAGAGGGAACTGCTTTCGAAAGCGACAGCCATACTTACAACAATCATCACTATATTATCCAAATCGCTTTGTTTTTAGAACTACCCATTCATCAAAGCTTTTCTGAAAATGCCCAGAATTAGTTCAGGGATTTAACTGGCAGACAGGGACCCGGACGCTCAATCTGGGCCTGGAGTAACGCTCCCACTCAGCACAGCGCAGCGCGCCTGGACTTTGAGGGGAGGGAGCATTGGCTCACCTGCCTTGCTAGCATCCAGTGGGGCCCAACAGACCCTCTCGAGCTCCTCACGGGACTGTGGGATGTCCAGAAACATCAAAAGCCTTCGGGCAGCTCCTAATCTCATTGCCATAAACAAAGGAAAAGAAAAACAAGAACATGTAGTTGCAAGCGAGTAGATGAAGGAAGAAAGAAGAGAACAAGAAGGACTCGCCTCTTTCTGGCGCTTCCCCCGTCGGCCCCTGTCAGGCATTTGTATCACTCATTCATTTAGTGCCCGCTGCAATCTGATGAGGTCGGCACTATTGTCCACATTTCATAGACTGGGCCGAGAAAGGTTAAGTGACTTATTCAGCATCACAACCAAGTGGCGAGCTGGGATTTGCGTCATCTGGAAGGTCTTGTGGACACCGAGGTGTGCAGCTTCGGTGTGGAATGGACTGGCGTCTTCATACCGTCCTCTCTTTCTCTAAATGCCAGGGCAGGATTTGTCAGGAGCGGATGCACTTTTTCCCTGTGAATTGCACCCAGCCGCTCGCCTCTTCCGCTAATGTGGCCCCACCCTCTCCCATTTCCCTGTCCACCCACTCTGCCACACGCTGCCAGCTTTGTACTCTACTTGCTTCGGGTGTGTCTGTCTACACACCTGGCTGGCGCCGATCCTCTATCCCCTGGCTCCTGGAAAACTGGTCTCGTACAGAGGCTGTCACCAGGAGGCATCGGTGTGTGTGCCTCCTGTTAGGCTGGGGTCATCTCAAGAGCAGCGGTGGCACCTTCTTTACACATTTGGGCCATCCTTGCTGAGCACCTGTTTGGGCTTGTTGCAAGGCAGATGGAGATGAACCGGATATAGCTGTACCCTCAAAGGCACATAGCAGGGGCTGCCCAGGAATCGTTACCATGAGGCGTGAAAGGTGTGATGGTGTGAGTTGGCCCAGGACAGGTGCAGGGGCTGTCCCTAACTGTCCCCTGCTCCCCCGTGGGCAGCACCCTTGGTCCAGCACCCTCTCAGGTGGCCTCCCTGTTGATACCTGGAATGGGAGCAAATCCTCTCCCATGGCCTTAGAGGCCCTCTGGGGTCTACTTTGTTCACTCCCACAGTCGCTGCTAAGTACTGTCTCTCCTCCTCTGAGTCCAGCCATATGCTCCTTTCTGCTTCTTGGGTGAGGACACTCCTTGCACAGGGCCTTTGCACAAGCTGCTCCTCCTATCCAGGATACTTTTGCCCCTTTCTTCATCCTTTGCACACAAGACCAACCATGCTTTCTCTATCCTCCAGACTGGGAAAAATCCCCTATTGCATTTTCTCTAAGAACTGTGAACTTTTAGCCGGGCGTGGTGGCGCACGCTTGTAATCTCAGCATTCCGGAGGCTGAGACCGGAGGATCCGGGTTCGAGGCCAGCCTCAGCTACCTAGTGAGGCACTCCACAACTTAGTGAGACTCGGTTTCGAAAGAAAGAATAAAAAAATAGGGCTGAGGGTATAGCTCGGAGGTAGAATGCCCCTGAGTTCAATCCCCAGTACCGCAAAAAAAAAAAAAAAACCAAAAAACAAAAAACAAAAAAACCTGTGAACTTTTCCTCTCTAGTCCTTATCACAGTCACAGTTTGATACTTGTTCGATTATTCCATCAAGATACTTGTTCCTCCGGGGGACTGTGGGCTCTGTGAGTGCAAGGACTGGTCTTCTTTGGCTCCCCATAGTGTCCAGCACACAGTAGGTGCTCAGTAGATATCTACAGAGTGAATGAATGAAGGCCGAAGATTTCTAAGGCTGATCTAGATGTTGGTGATGGCTTGCTAGTGTGTGGGGTGTGGGGGAGACAGCTGGGCAGTGGGCAGTGTGGGAAGACATTTGGAGTGAGACAGCCTGTGTCTGTGTGTGCTGCCTGCCCCCCTGACTGCAGTCCTTGTCTGTGAAATGGGCTAAACTTTCTCAGAGTCTTTGTGAGAGTTGATACGTGACATTCATGTGAAGCACTGAGCAGAGGGGCCCACGTCATGTAGGCACCCACTGTGTTTTACTGTAATGCATATGAAGATGGAAAATGCTAGGTAGTTGTATAGGAATTGGTTTTTATTTCAGCAGGAGATTGTGTGTTTGAGACCAATGAAGTTGCTGTCTGTTTTTGAGCCTCACTGAACGGATTTCCAAGTTAAGGATTGTTTCTAGCCCCATCCATTCTTGGAAGGACTGGGGTTGGGTCGGTGGTGACCTCCCCCCTTTTCCCCAGCCCTTGGGGCTGGGCCTAGTGAGGTCTATTTGTTACTGCTGGTCATTGTCCACTGCCTCCCCTGGCTGTGAGCTGGGCGGGCCACAAGGAGAGGCACATCATCTGTTTTGCATTTGCTGGCTACCCACACCCAGGCCCGAGGCTGCAGGTGCTCAGGAACTTTTGCAGGTGAATGTAGGCCTCTGCGTTGGGCACCTTGTGTGGCACCTGGCACTCATGCAAATGTATTTTGCCTGAGTGGCACAAAATACAATGTAAAAGATTATACTTTTGGATAAAATTGCAACTGAGCCTCCAACTAGGGCCAAGGGAGATGTTCTGAGGCATCTGTGAGGAGACATTGTTCTGACCAGGCCCTGGGTTGGAAGTAGGAGAGATGCTCTGGTGTCCTGTGCAAGGAGAACACACTTCCCTGAAGGATCCATAGACTAATCTTTTTGTCAGAGGCAGGGTGGTCCAATGGACAAAGCTCTGGACCTGACATGGGTGCTGCCTGACTCTGATGCTCTCTAGTAGATGATTTCCAGCTAGACATGGAACTTCTCTGGCCCTTAGTGTTATCATCTGTAAAATGGGAATAATACTGCCCCCTCCTTCTTCTTTGTAGTACTGGGGATTGAACCCAGGAGCACTCTACTGAGCTACACCTCCTGTCCTTTTTATTTTGAAACAGGGTCTTGCTAAGTTGCTGAAGCTGGTCTTGAACCAGTGATCCTCATGTCTCAGCCTCTCAAGTGCTAGGATTACAAGTATGTGCACCATGCCCAGCTGCTCCCTGCTTCTTTTTGGAGTTATCGTAGAGAAGAGAGGAGGGAGAGAAGAGAGAGAGAGAAAAGAAAGATTAGCAATAAAGGGCTTTGGAGAGCTGTAAAGAGGTACAAATATAGGATGTGCCTGAAACTCACACAGGGTGATTAATTCTGGGTTGTTCTCTCAGGAGCATTGGCTATTTCCAATAACAGCTTTATAAAAGAAGGAGATGTTGTTTACGTGAGTCATTTAACCTCCTAATAAAGGAGGACACAGTATTGGACTTTAGTTCTCTGGAAGCAGTCCTGCAGGGGGCTGAGGTGTGGTGACCCTAGCAGGCCTTCTTGTGGAAGCATATGGAATGAGAGGCAGTTAACGTGTCTTTCTCTCAGCCATCGATGCCTTGGGAAGCCAGCCATCCTCTTTGGCAGGTGTCAGGCCCAAGGCCACACCTGAGGGCAGGCGCTCGCAAGGGGGTGCGGGCATTAGGGAGGGCGTCTGCCATAGCCATGTTTGGGATCTGGGCTGTCAGAGGGGCCCAGCCTTCCACTGTGGGGATTGCTAAGCTTGGTGGCTGCAGCAGAGCCTGGCACACTAGCTGCTAATGTGAAATACCCTGACCAGGGCAGGCCACAGGGCAGGGAACAGACAGCTGGGGTGGCCGTGTGCTGGGCTAACGCTTCCTGTTTTCTCCCAAAGGAGCTTTGACTGTCCCCAAGCAGACGCAGAAGCAGCTGGGGGAGACTTCCGAGCTCTGGCCCAGGCGGTATGGAAATGCTGAGCCTGGTTAGAGAGGTTTGGGGTTGCCACATCCTCAGAATCTAAGTGCCGGCCCTGTTCCCGTGGCCACTGGGATTTTAGGCCGTGAGCTTGGCGCTGGCCACTCCTCTGTCTCTGTGAGCAGTGGTCTGGTAGGCCCTGATCGCAGCCTGTGGCTCCACAGAGAAGAGCCAAGTGTGAGGTCCTTACTGAGCCCCTACTATGTGCTGGGCCTCCTGCTGGGTGCTGTCATATGTGCCCCGAGACAGCAGGGGGTCCTGGAAGGAGCTTGGGTTGGTTTGGGGGCTGGCAAGGCCCCACTTGATAGCCCAGCTGTGTGGCCACAGCTGGTTCTTCCCCTCCAGCTTCCTGCCCCAATGTGTACAGGTTTTTATTTTATTTTTTGGGAGGGAGTACTTGGGTTTGAACCCAGGAGCATTCTACCTCTTTGCTACTCCCCTGGCCCTATTTTATTTTTTATTTTGAAAAGGGTCTCACTAAGTGGCTGAGGCTTGCTGCGAACCTGCAATCCTCTTGCCTCAGCTTCCCAGGTACTGGGATTACAGGTGTGCCCACCACGCCCAGTTCTGATGTGTACAGGGTTTGAGAGCTGGCAGCTGAACTGTTTGGAGGACTGAGTGTGACAAGGCAGATGGACCAGGCTCACAGTGGGTGTTCAGCAGGTGCCATGGGGTGGGGTGCTCAGCGAGGACGGGTCACACTGCTGTCCTGGGGTGCGATGGGGCTTCTGAGGGTGGCGGGTGTGTTCTGCTTTCCACGTCTGAGCACCCCTGCTGTATTTTAGTGAATGCAAAGCCAGGCTGTGTGGTCTGGGAGGAGGGTGTAGCTGGAACAAAGCCCTGGGTTCCGGTCTGGCTCTGCGTTCCCATGACCTTCTAGAAGCCCCTCTTCTTACTGCTAGGGAGATTTGGGGTTGCCAAGGAATAGGCCACAATTGTCTAAAGAATGCAGGGTCCTCGAGAAGGGAAAGGAGTGAGACTTGACTCCCTCCCTTGGGGGTCTAAATTGGCAGGACATGTCTGTGGCACAGCTTGGGAGGGGCCTGCTGGAAGGAAAGGGCAAAAATGGCCGAGGGGGCCCTGCTTGTGGTGTGACCAGCTGTGGGGTATGAAGCAAGGCTGGGGGGAGGTGGTGCTCATGCTAGAGCCCCAGTTCCTGCCGGAGACAGTGGCCGTGTGTATCAGTGCAAACCAGAAGTGCTCAATGTTGAGACCTGTAGCCTCTGGTTTCTGTTTGGGCACCAGCCCAGCCCTGAGAGAAGGAGGCTGTGTCCCAGGGTTGGCCTACTCAGGGCCCGGGCCTTGGTTTCAGGGGACACCTCAGGTGGTGTTGCTCCTGTGACAACACGGTGGAGCAGAGGGGAAGCAGGGCTGGTCACTGCCTGGCTCAGGACACCTCGAGGTCTGCAGGTGGAGAAGACTCATCCACCCATCAGTGTGGCTCTGGGGGTTCTGAGGCACAGACCAGGTATTGCCAAGAGAGAAGTGGGACTGCCCTCCCATCTCTTCTTTGAACATTCAAAGGAATGTGGCCCAGTCTGGTTTCTCACTTAGCGCTGGAAATGGTTCCTTGATTAGCAGGTTGTTACTGACTGATGCATTTAGAAGCAATAGTAAACTCAAGCACTGCACAAATTTAATTATTGCTGCTCTTTCAACATTTAAATAAGAGAGGGATTCTTGCCATTGGCTTCATTTCTAGCTGGGGAAACTGAGGCTCAGAGCGATGAGCCCAGGGCAAACAGTTAACGTAAGTCTACCTGATTCAGCCCAGGGCCCTTTGTGCAACCTGCAGCTGCAGGTCACACTGTGGCCCGGCCACATGGGGTCAGTGGTCCTGCTCTCCTGCCGGGGTCCAGCCAGGTCCAGGGAGTCATCCATCACCGCTGTTCCTGAAGGCCCGGCAGCCAAGTCTTGGAGCCAGTGGAAGGGTGGCAGATGGCGAGGTGTGTGTATAGACACTGTCAGCCTCAGGGTGACATTTGCCCAAGCAGCTCAGGAGAGTCTGCTAAAGGTGGTGGAGGCAGGCGCTCAGAGCGCCTGGGAGATTGGTGACCCAGTAGCCCCACTGCTGTCAGCTGGCCACACGGGGAAGGGACTTCATGGTGGACATTGAGCTCCGTTCAGGAACAGGTGGACATCTGAGCCTGACTTGGATGTGACCTCTGCCCTTAGGGAGTTCGCAGGACAATGTGGGAAACACGTGTGGGCCAGTGACCCCAGGGAGAACATTTCCTAGCCATGTGCGCTTCCAGCAAGCCGCTGCCACGTGACCTTGCCTGTACACTGGGGTGGGGATAACAATACCTCCGCCGGGGGACAGTTACAGACATTCACCTGTGAGTGTTCGCCCGGGCGACTTCCACTGACGGATACCTAGTCAGCGCCATGGGAATGTTTGTCAAATAAAATGAAAGAGGAGGCGAGGCCAATTGGAATATCTTCTTTGCAGAGGCATAGGGAAGGGCAGTGGGAACCGAGGTGAGGAGATGCATTCTCACCAGCAGAACCTGGGGGGTGAGCCACATCAGGCGACCTTCGATCTGGCCTTAAAGGACAGACAGCAGGTAGAAGTGGAGAGAGCCCTGCAGGAGGAGGAAACTGCTGGCAAAGGAGGGGAGGCGGGACTTGGAGGGGATAATGCAGAGCCATTCAGATGTGGCTGGCACCCAGGGAGGGCTGAAGCCCTGGGACTCTGAGAGCCTGTTTACAATCAGTCAGTGCTCCCTGAGCACCTCCTCAAGGTCCTGGCTTCTGGACTTGCTTTCAGCAAAGCTGGAGGACACACCCTCAAGTCACCTGGGAGCTAGACAAGGTCACCTCCAGGGACATCACAAAGCCTAGGGCACAGGGAAAAGAACATGGCTTAGGCAGACTTGGATTGGGCCCTGGCTTTGTTCCTTCCTAGGGGTGTGGCTTTGGACAAGCCCTGTAATTTACCAGCCCTGTTAACTCATCCGGCATGCTCTTCCATCTGCACAACAGGATGGCGGGGTACCTGCCCCTCGGGGCATTTGAGAGGCTGAGCTGAGCGTTGGTATCCCCAGCGGCCCAGCTGGAGTTAGGCACACCTGAGAAGCCTGAGGACGTCGAATGCGAATGGGACCCAGCCTTGTTGACATCACTTAGATTTGGGAGTGAGTCTTCCAGGAGACCATTCTAATTTTAACAATCGAAAAGTGACTCAGGGTCTGAAGAGGGCCCGGGAGTGATTTTAAATCGTACTCTAAGTTGGGTCTGTAGGTGGACGTAATAGAAGCAATCAGCTTTACGTTTCTCTTAATAGCTTTCTTGATGAAGGGAGGCAGAGTAGCAGTGGGCTGTGGCAGAGATAACTCTCGGAGCTTCTGCAGCGGGAAGCCCGGTTGGCAGGCCCGGCAGTGCGGTCTGGGGACGCAGGGCTGGCGCTCACTTCCCCAGGCCTGCCCCTTACCGCCTGGCTGGTGGGCGGCAGGCTGGCTCCAGAGAAGGCTTCCCTTTTTGACAAGGGGGAGCCACACACTCTCCCCAGCACCTGTCTCTGTTTGTGTGTGGCAGGATATCTGAACAGGATTGGGCCCCTCCTCTGTCCCCCAGCAGGGCAGATTCTGGGTTTGGAGACAGCAGAGCTGCTGGGGGCCGTTGTCATTTTGGATTCTGGTGATTAATCAGCCCGTCTGGAGAGGAGAGAGCTCTGGCTTCCCAGCTGGGACAACGAATGGCTGTCCTTTTGAGACCTGCCAGGTTCCAGCCCTTTTACAGCCTGCCACAGATTACTTCTTCTCCGGGCAGAGAATGATGGGCCGTTCCTAAAATGCATTTGGATGGAAGAGATTCTGAGCCGAGCAATACAGTGGTTTTCTCACAAGCACTGATAAAGAAGTCGATGTATAAAGACTAAATTGGATTTTTACCAAAAAAGACTCAGTTCTGGGTGTTTAGCGAAAGAGAGTTATAATGGCTTTGGAGGAGCTGTGGGGAAAGGAAGGACATGTTCAGACTACGGGCCGGGGTCTTGGAAGGATTGGGCCTGCTCTTTCTATGGGAATTCGGGCTCTCCATGCCTCAGTTTCTTTACCTGTAAAATAGGAAAGGTATCTCTTTCAGCTGTCCTCTCAGGGTGATCTTAGGCGTCAATCAAATAACAGCAGTGGGACGCCCTTGATCAAAGCCAGGATGGGCCCCTCGGGGAGAGGCATTTCGGTGAGGGCCAAGCTGTGGCAGTCTTCTGATGAGAGAGAAAGGAAGTCATACAAGCCACAGAAGAACCACGCTGAGAAGACAAAGGGGACTAAGTAGGTCTCATTTCAGTTTTAGGAAGAAATAGGGCAGAAGATGTCAAGACTGAGCCATCTATTCTTGTTTTTAAGTTGGAATTTACTTGTTTGGGGGGAGTACTAAGGATTGAACCCAGGAACATTCTATCTCTGAGCTATATCCAGCCCTTTTTAAATTTTGAAACAAGGTCTTGCTGAGACTGGCCTCGAATCTGCTATCCTCCTGCCTCAGCCTCCCAAATACTGGGATTACAGATGTGTTCCACCATGCTGGGCTAAATTGGAATTTACGTGTGTGTGTGTGTGTGTGTGTGTGTGTGTGTGTGTGTGTGTGTGTGGTGCTGGGGGTCAAACCAGGAGAAGAAAATGGGCAGTTGGATTCTTTCATCCTGTAAGAGTTAGAAGTTAGGATGTCAATGGAGATTCAAGGCCTACCAGAGCAAAGAAACAAATCTGTCCTGTAAGGGGTTTCTTATGTGGTCTGAACATGTCTAAGAAGCCAGTTTAAAAGCTTGCAGATAGTCACATTCATATGGCATCTATAGTCGTGATTACATAACAGCATTAGGAAGAGCATGGCGGTGTCACAAACCCCCACCACCTTGACTCTTTTGGAACAGGCCGGACTAGCAGATGCCTGTGACAGTGAGGGTGTAGAGGGCGGTCCTGGCCCCCTTGCAGCTAGAGCAGTTGCTTTCTCCAGTGCAGCGCTTCTTATTTGGAGCTGAACAACATCCTCCAGAAACCTGGGATGTGAGATCTCAGCTGATAGTCTCCGTGCCCTGGGAGCAGGCAGGAGCTTGCCTGAGTGAGATGATAGCATATCCCACAATTGGCCCCGGCCTTGCCAGGGCAAATGCATCCCTCAGTCGTAGTCTCTGTTGCAAGCCCTTGACAGGCAGCTTACTTCTCACCAAGGCCTTATGAGGGAAGCATTCTTACTGCCCCCATTTTTGAGATGGGAAAACCAAGGCACAGAAAGATTCAATAACCTGCCTAAAGGTATGAGGCTGGAAACTGAGACTCAAACCCAGGTACTCTGGCACCAGGGCCCACATCCCTAACCATGATGCACCACTGTCTTCGTGTCTGGCTCTCAAAGGGACCTCTGGAGACCAGAGGGGTGTGGTCACCTGCCTTCCCACAGATGAACTGATCATCCCCATATTACTGATGTGAAAAATAAGGCCCATCAAAGGAGGGAGGCTTGACTCACAGAAGCCTCTCCATGGGATTGCAGGAGAATAGGGACTAGAACTCAGGTCTTCATTACAGCAGTGACTTCCTCCAGAATTTTTGTCCTTGCCTTTTGTTTGTTGGTCCTAAACCCGTTCTCTCTTTCTGATAGAATAAGGGCAACATCAACATCTGGTCAGGATTGGCCTCTCCCTTCTCATCCTTCCACTCTCCCCTCCTAGAACCAGCAGGTGCTCCCCTTGTCGCCGGGCTCACCCTGGCTGCCAGGACCCTTCTGTCTCTGGTGCGTCCCTTCCAGCTGCCCCAGAGGGTGGACACAGGTTACATGTAGGTTGATAGGAACAAGCTGTGATTCCAGTGTGGGTGCTCAGAGGGTGGACCAAACAATCAAGAAAGCAAGTGATGGTTGCTGGGGACACCCTGAGTCCACCAAGAACAAGACTTGCAAGGCTGACCTCACTTACTTTGCTGAGAAAGTTACCAGGCTGGGAGCTGGGACCTAGCAAATGTGAGTTCCACGAAGGTATTGGGTAAAATCTCATGACTTTTCAACCAAATAGAATAGATGGACCATTTGGGCCCATCTGTTCATTGTTAGAACCTCAAACTCAAAAGATCTGAATCTGCAGATCATCTGTGGTGACTCTCCACAGGCTCTGGACTCTTAAGTTCATATACATGAAGATATACATTCTTTCTTTAATCAGTGATTTGAAGAAAGCTGTAGATGTCACAGTGGTCAAATTTTGCTGATGATACCAAGCCAGAAAACTAATTTCCTCTTGGTGCAGGCACCTCATGCCGCCAGGATTCCAAGGTTCTTTCTGAGAATTCAACGCATCATCTGGCACTTGGTTTCAGAAACCCAACCACCTAAAGACAGGACAAGGTTGCAGGGCTTTACGGGGAGCAGGTATGAAAAGAGACCAAGGCCATTGTGGCCCAGGGCTCACTGTGATCTCTGGAAGGAGGAAGACCTGGGGTCTGCTGCTCAGTGTGCTAGTGTAGACCCAAGTTCCTGGAGGCCTGGAGCCCTGGGCCTGCTGAGGATGGGGCCTCCTTCAGGGCATGTGGAAAGTATGTTGGGCAAGGTGATCCCAGTGAGGCCATGGGAGATGCCCGAAGATGAGAGAAAACACTGCCATCGGTGACCTTGGATTTATCTCCAGCTTTCTCTTCCTTCCCCTCCCCCCTCCCCCCAGGACTGACTAGGAGACCACTGCGTGCAGGGCACTGCTACGGGCACTGGTGGGCATACCGAGCACAGACCCTGTCCTAGGGAGCTCTCCTTACATTATGTCTGTGGCTGGTGCCAGGCATCGGTGGAATTGTGGCAGACTGGACCACCCTGAAGAGGGCAGCCATGGGGTCAGAGGCTGAGACGGTGGGTGGATCCTGAGCTCTGTGATGAGCAGGTGGGAAGCAGCGACTTGGCTCTAACAGAGCCTCCGGGCCAAACAATAGCCAGGCTCCCCTGAATGCTGTTCAGTTAGGCCTTGACCTTTGGTCTTCAGGTCTCTCTTTACACCACCCAAGTTTATCAAGAACTCTGCTAAGTCAGGGTAGCAAAAGTATAGTTCTCCATTAAGGATCTGGCCTGGTGTGTAGGTTGCAGCTTATATCAGCATCTCTAGTAGTGGGTGGCCCATCAGTGACCGGGCCATGGTCCAATCAGTCGTTGGCTTCTAGCTTCACAAGGTTGGTAGTCTCTTACCATGGAGGTCTTGTTCCTGCTTGCTGCAATCCAGAAAACTTACAGGGAACTGGAAGGTTATGGAGTAATTTATGGGTTGTTTAGTGCACTCAGATATGTTAGTCCCTTTCTGTTCCTTAGGCTCCTCCGTCCTGTTCACCAGTTGTTCACAAGCCACCCTTCCATGTCCCAAAAGGGACGGTTCTCCTTTAGTGACTCGGTTTTCTTCTCTGTATCCCTGAGTTTGTATCTCAGTATCATTGAGTACCACGAGCATTTTCTGTCTGGGGACTTCAGTCAATATCATGCCAGTGGCGTCCGTTTTGTCTCCACTGTGAGACCTTTTCCACCTGGCAAGGAAACACACATTTATAAGATCACTTGCACCTTTTGAAAAACCATCCTAATGACAACTTTGTATTTTCATATTTGAGAGTTTGAATTAAAAAAGATAAGTTATGTTTTTATCTTATTTTAGAAGTAATTTATATTTTCTGTCTAACATAATCACTATTGATAGCATGGTGTTATCACACCTTTAAAAAAATAAAATTCAACCAGTACACACCTGTAATTCCAGTACCTGGGAGGTAAAGACAGGAGGATAGCAAGTTTGAAACCAGCCTCAGCAACTTACCAAGGCTCTCAAAAACTTAGTGAGAGTCTGTTTCCAAATAAAAAATAAAATAGGGCTGGGGGTATAGCTCAGAGATAGAATATCCCTGAGTTCAATGCCCAGCACCACAAAAATAAAATAAAATAAAATTCAGATACCTACTGCTTGTTACCCCCTCCCCCCCATTTAAAAAGATGGTAGCAAAGTATACTCTCTTTCCTTTATATCATGAAGAGATTTCCAGGACCCTTCAGAGTCTCTTTCATATGTTTAAGTGGCTTCCCAATATTCTACTAGACTGTAGTTTAATTGAATAACTTGTCAAATATGTGAGTTATTTCTAGTTGTGTGTGTGTGTGCGTGTGCGTGTGCGCGTGTGCGCGCGCGTGTGTGTGTGTGTGTGTGTGTGTGTGTGTGTGTGTGTGTTTGAGGACTGTTAAACAATGCTGCAGCATACTGCCGTAAAAGAAAACAAGTTTGCTTCTCCATGATTTGTATCTTAGAATCCAACACTGGCCAGGCCAAAGGGGATTGGCAGAGGGAGGAGGAAGCTTATGGAACCCATCTGTAGGACCACACTGAAATCCTGCCAGCAATGGAGGGGGACCCTTTCCTGGAGTGCCTAACTGTGAATTATTACTAAATAAAGACCGAAATCAAAAGCTCTGCCAATTGGGCAGTTGGTTAACTTGTTTTGTATTTATTTTTTTTTTTTTGGTTTACTAGAAAGGTTAGGGCTGGGGGTGTAGCTTAGTGGCAGAGAATTTGCCTAGCATATGTGAGGCCCTGGCTTTCATCCTCAGAACTGTAAAAAATAAATAAATAAATAAATAAAGTTGAATGTACTTAGATGTTCATTGATGAGACCCTTGCTTTTAGTGAATCAATCAACTTGTCATCTCATGCCTATTTTCATTAATATGCATAACTCTCTCCTACTTGTTTGTGAAACTGCTTCAGGTATGAAGAATGGCTGCTTCCTGCCCCCATCCCACATATGAAGTGAATATTTTTCACTTGCCTCTTAGTTTATGTTATTTTTCAACATAGCAGGTTGTTTTCTTTCCTTCTTCCCTTCCTCCCTCCCTTCCTTCTTTCCTTCCTTACTTTCTTTTTCTTTTTTCTATTTTTGGTGTTGGGGATTGAACTCAGGGGCATTCTACCTCTGATCTATACTCCCAGACTTATTTTATTTTCTATTTGGAAACAGAGTCTTGCTATGTTGCTGAGAGTCTTGTTAAATTGCTGAGGTTGGCTTTGAACCCATGATCTTCCTGTTTTTGCCTCCCAAGTACTAGGATTACAAGTATGTGCCGCCATGCTGGGCTCAAAGTAGGGTCTTAAATTTCACATAGCTAGATTTATATCTCTATGTTTCTACTTCTGGTGCCATGCTTAGAAAGTCCTGCAAGCACTTCATGGCTTCATAAATAACCTACTTAGGTTTTCTTTGGGTTGCACTAATGGTTTCATTTTTATTTAATTTTATTTGTTTTTGATTTTATTTTTTAATTTAATTTTATTTTTTTGCGGTACTGGGGATTGAACTCAGGGGCATTCTATCTCCGAGCTATACCCCCAGCCCTATTTTTTATTCTTTATTTTGAAACTGAGCCTCACTAAGTTGCAGAGTGCCTCACTAGGTAGCTGAGGCTGGCCGCGAACCCGGATCCTCCCGTCTCAGCCTCCTGAATTCTGGGATTACAAGCGTGCGCCACCACGCCCAGCTATGGTTTCATTTTTAAACATCAGATTCTTTTATACATTTAGAGTATTTCTGATTAACATGAACTTCTAATGATATCTTTTTTTTTTTCAGGTAGCTAATCCAATGTCCCAAGACCAGTTGTCGAATAACTTATTTCTCCACTTATTTGAAGTAACGACCTTATATACAGTTGGTCTGTTTCTGAACCTTCTGTTCTGTTCCATAGGATATCTGGAACAATCTAGGTCTGTGCCCTACCATTCACTTTAGTATCTGATAAGGGAAGCCCTTTGACAAAGGGGCTTCTCTTTGCAAGGATTTTCTTAACTATCTTCACCTGTTTTTCCTTGTGCTGGATCTTTACAATCATGTTGTTTAGTTCTAAAAATAAAACTGCAGTTGATATTTTGGTTAGAATTTGGTGAACTTAAAAGATTGATTTGGTAGAAGAAAATTTTTTTTGAGTACTGAGTTTTCACATTCAGAAGCAAAATACTTTCTTATATTTTAAATATTTCCCTCTTTTATATCCCTCTGGGAAAAATTGTAGTTATTCCCTTGAAGTGGAAAGAAAGGTTTTGTCCCTCACCTATCACTGGGTTCATGGCTAACACCCCTTTAACAAAAGACAGATTAAAAAGAGAAGCATTTTTTTTAATGTAAGGTTTGCATAACACAGGAGCCTTAATAAGGGATTGAAGGCCCAAAGAAACAGGTGGCCATGTGCAGTTCTGTGCTTCAGTTTGATGGGGAGCTGGATAGTTGTGAAGTCTCACTGGACAAAGCAGGTGTGGCCTGATAGTGATCAGCTGGAGACTTACCAAGGCCTCTTTGTTCAGATTCTTCTTTGTGTCTCCAGAGACAAAGATGTTGCTTTCCTCTGGATATTGGGAGGGTTCCTTGGAAATGAGGGTGTTAGGACTCCTTCAGGAAGGTGGGAGAAGGTCAGGAAGTGACCTTCCTAGGTTTTGTGACCTGCTTCAGGAGAGAAGGGTAAGGGAGGACAGAGTGGCCTTCCTGTTTCTATCATTTTCTCAAGTGCTACAATGCCATACTTCAGGTATGAACCCCATCATATCCATTCAGCAAATATTTCTGGAGCAGCTGTAGCCAGGATGGCCCTTTTCCTCTACATCCTACTAAGGAGGATTTCACTATGTTAATTACTTAGTGTTTTTATCTTTGCTATATTGTGAGTGATGTTCTTTTACTCTTGTGGTGTCTCCTCTTCTCCAGAGGTATCCCCCCCCCCCCCCCGCCCCAGCGGTATCTTTTAACCATTGCTAGTGTGTAGAAAACTTTGATTTGTGAATATTAACCTCCCAAGTGGCCACCTGATTGAGCATCTCATTGATCCTAATAGTTTCTCATAGTTTTCCTTGGATTTCCCAGGTAGACAGAGGAATGACAATACTTCTGTCTCTTCCATTTCAATATACTTATCTTGCCTCTTTGTCCATGGATTGAATTGTCTGTCATGCACTTTTGGGATAGGACTGAGCACAAGTCATGAGCATGAGCCTCTTCTTTGCATCCTGAATTTGATGGAGTGACAACCTTTGGACTAATGCTCAGGATCTTGGCTACTGTTCACAGTTGTGTCTTGGAGGTATCCTCGGTCTCATTTGCTAGGACGATTTTGTTTTGTCCAAATCAGAAATAAATGCTGAGTTTATTAAATGCCTTTTCAACCTCTCCTATAGGAGTGATTTGTATTTCAAGGAGTTATTTCTACAGGCTGGTCGACTTCATATCTGCAGCTAGACCATACACATTTTGTACATATAAGAGCAAAGATTGTCCTCAGATCATGGGCATTCCTTCCCAACGGTGTGGAGACACTGTAGAGAAACAACCACCTACAACTGTATCCTAGTCTTCCCCACAGTTGGTG
The DNA here is from genome assembly GCA_004027655.1 of Graphiurus murinus. Classification (NCBI taxonomy): domain Eukaryota; kingdom Metazoa; phylum Chordata; class Mammalia; order Rodentia; family Gliridae; genus Graphiurus; species Graphiurus murinus. The sequence continues at coordinate 23,304 of PVLC010013968.1, read as the reverse complement.
CTCAGTCTCCAAGTATCGCAGTCAGCAGGTGCATATCTGGTCTTTGGCATGAATTTAGGAAGATGCAGAAAAGAAAACACTGTGAAAATTTGGAGGTGTGATGACTCTGGAGTTTCACCTCCCCATGTGCACTAAATAGGAGGGCATGAATGTGAGGAGGCATTTCATCCAGTTTCCAGATGAGGTGAGTATCATGTTTGCTGCAAGGAGGAACTGAATTTCAACACCACAGACATTTAAATTGCGGGCCATAAAGTGCTTGTCAAGTGCTAATTGCAGCCTTGCCAAGCTCTGGTATTACCAACCTCGTGATTATGCCAGCTGCCGCTTGGCAGGGCGGGCTTTCCAGCAAAAGCACCTTTCAGTAAAGGTGTGGCTGCAATGGGTTGCATGCCATTTGTTTGGAGAATTAGACCTGTTTTCTAAATAAAATAAATGGTGAGGGTGCCAGCAGCTAGAGCTGGGCAGTGGTTGGAAGTGCCCTCAGGATGGTGCCAATTGTTTTGGCTGAAAACAAGTTGTTCTATAGCAAGCAATAGGATCAAGGTGAAAATTGGGTCCAAAATTGTCAGTTGAAAAAAATGAGTAGCCCCCATTACTAGCTTTTCATGTATTGGTAATTTGGTAATTTGTTTGTGCTCTTTACTTATTCAACAACCCCTATTCACCATCTACTATGTGCCAGATACTGTTATAAGTAGCAGGGGCTGAAGGGGGTATCTTGGTGAATAAAACAAAGATCCTGCCCACAGAAAGCTTGCATACTAGTCCAGAGACAGCAAATAGTGCATAAAGAAATACACCGACATATCTTGTTTAGCTAGAAAAGGTGCCAGGCAGCTGATCACCCCTTACCTGAAAAGTGTGGGACCAGAAGTGTTTAGATTTTCTCCGATTTTGGAATATTTGTTTGTGTATAAAGAGATACTTAGGGGATGGGACCTAAGTCTAAACATGGAGTTCATGAATGGTTCATACACCTCATACTCATAGTTCAAAAGTGATTTTATACAATCTTTTATATAATTTTGGACATGAAACAAGGAATGCTCACATTGAGCCATCAGAATGCACAAGGGTCACCTTCCCAGCCACCCATGAGGACAATCTGTGGATGTTTGACATCACTATCATTCCTGACCCTGAATTTTTGGATTTTGGAGCATTTGGGATTTGATTTTCGAAATAATGATGCTCAACCCAATCTAGAAAGATAAAGAGTTAAGAATGATTTATCATGGCATAGGGGTGGTGGGTTCTATGTAAAATGCCCAGAGGAGGCCTCTGAGATGCCCTGGGGAGAGGCTGGACAGAGTAGGAGAGAGCCCTGAGAATGTTCAGGCTGGTGTGGGGGAGCTACTGGCTCCGGGGAAGGTGTGCTTGGGGAGTTCCAGAACAAGAAGGGGGCCCTTGGGACTGGGGCAGAGTGATGGAGTCAGGCAGGGTCAGATTGGAGAGTGGGAAGGGCTAGCTTCCATTGGGATATAGGACTTTTAACGATTTTGAGCAAGGAAATGATGAGATTGACTTGTGTTTGGAGGTCGTTTTCCATACTTCATTTTAAGGTATTTTTTGGTTCATTTCTTCCATTTTTTTATTTTGGCAGAGCAGGTATCATTGACTGAAAATGAAGAGATATAAAAAGATAGAAAATGTAGCCAGCAACCACAAAAACCAGAAGAAAATTTATGAAGGATTGGCAAAACTGTTTGAATACCTATAAAGTGTTGCAAACCTGCCTCAGGTGCTCTCAAGTTATGAATATGTGAAAAACCAATGCCCAGGACTATTCATTTTCTAGCCGACTGTTGTCTAGATCAAGCCTGCAGCTGTCTGGGGGCTGGCCAGCGTGCATCTCCTTTCAGTCAACAAGCCTGGGTCTGGAGGCCTGCAAGTGGCCAGGCCCATCTTCTTGAGCTAAAAATAGCTGCCACAGATGGTGGAACTTGGGCAATGGTAGCACAATTGAGATTAGCTCCTGCAGTAGTTCTCTGGCCATGTGAAGAGATGGTTTCCTCTGCAGTGCTACTTCTACTGGTTTATGGGCCTGCAAGGCAGAGGAGGTTGGGATTGGGGGAATCTGTTGAGTGAATGGCCCCAGGGGGGCATATGTTGAGTGAAGTCCTTGGTCCCAATCTTAAATTCCTTCCTTTGCATCAAAGAAGCCTCCTGTGCTCCCAGGGTACCTTGCCCACCTCTGTACTGTAATATCCATCCTGTAACAGTATAAACATCTTATTGCTGTGCTTATTTGTTCCGATAAATAGGGACTTCTTTTAAGCAGTGTGTTTGGGCTACAGGTGAGCTGCTGTGGCAAAGAGATAAAAAATGCAGTGGCTCAGCATTCGGGAGGCTGAGACCGGAGGATCCGGGTTCGCGGCCAGCCTCAGCTACCTAGTGAGGCACTCCGCAACTTAGTGAGACTTGGTTTCAAAATAAAGAATAAAAAATAGGGCTGGGGGTGTAGCTCAGAGGTAGAATACCCCTGAGTTCAATCCCCGGTACCGCAAAAAAAAAAAAAAAAAAAAAAAAAAAAAAAAATGCAGTGGCTTAAATAAGTTAAAAATGTATTTCCCCATCAACCCAAATCTGACTGGTCCAGGTTGGCGGAGCCTCTCTGTTCCACAAGGTCCTCCAAGGGTTCAGGTTCCTCAACCTGTGTTCTCCCCTCATGCTGTAGGGTTTGGGCTCCTTGATGTGGTTGCAATATGGCCACTGTCACATTTATGTTACTGCCCACCAGAAGTGGAAGAGAGGGAAGAGAAAGTGCAGAAAAAAGAGCAAGCAACTTTCCATCAAACTAAAGCTAGAGCCCCCAGGTCTTGTCTGCCCTAGATCTTCTAGGAAGACAGGGGAAAGATGCTTCCTTCTTACGGCCCTCCATTTCCTCCTCAGCAGGATGGGAGAGGCTGCCAGCTGAACTCTTGTTCTAAGACCTAACATACCAAATTTCATTCTTTCCAACCTGGTGTCCCAGGACTCCTGTCTCCAAAGTTTGTGAAGGTGGACAGGGTAGAGGATGGAAAGGGAAATGAAGCCAGCTTCATTACTGCCTGCTCCACCATGCCTGGACAATGGCTGGTGCTTGTACCCCACTCGCTGGCTGTGAGGGTCCCATGGTCCTCCAGATCCTCCATGAGCTACTGCTCACAGCGGGAGGGCTGATGGCAGCTCCACCTCTGAGACAAACCAGGGCTGCCCTCCTGGCTTTCCATCGGGTGGAAGCTTTGGCCATCTGGCTCTTCTGTGCTGTGAAGCCATCTCGCAGCCTCTCATCTTGCCTCCTCTGTCATCTACTCTCCTGTGTAGGCAGCTCTTCTTGTCCATCTGTCACAGCTAGGACTCCTGTACTTCTGTCGGGTCACCTGCAGGATGAGGCCTGGACCCTGCCACAGGGCCCTTCTCTTACCCATTCCCGCTTCATCCCCATCTCTGCACAGGCACCCAGCCCTCAGGCTGGATCAAGAGCCAGCGCTAATAACAGGAGCGGGAAATGATCAAGGGAAGGATTCCAGGGTGGCCAATTTCATGACTGGATGTGCTTTGTCCCCTCAGAAGAATGTTGAAGAAATCTCTGATTTCCAGGCTTGGTGGATGGGTTCAGTTAAGAACAGTTGACATGATGGTGCATGCCTGTAATCCCAGTACTTTGGAGATTGAGACAGGAGGATCTCAGGTATGAGGCCAGTGACCCAGCCCAGTAACTTAGTGAGACTCTGTTTCAAAATAAAATATAAAATAGGGCTAGGGGTATAGCTCAGAGGTAGAATACCCCTGGGTTCAACCCCCACTACCACAAAGCCAAACCAAAACAGAAACAGACAACTTCACTGACTCTGACTCAGGAATCCTGTGGAGGGCTGGCTTTCTGTGCCATTTAGCAGCCACTGCTAGGTTTCTTCTGTGTTCTAGGCACCGTCCTGGCTGCTGAGGAGGCAGCTGCAAAGGGAGGTTTTAAACCCAGCTTGTGCAGGGTGAAGCTGCAGGAGGGAACGTCTTGCTGTTAGGTGAAGTTTATAAACCTTCGCTTCCTCTCAAAAGATTGATGTGGGGTGTGTGCATGGGATCTGCGGTGACGGATGGGCCCCAAATGAGGCTTTGTCCTTTAAAAAACCATTACCATTCATCTCTTCTTCAACAGGGCTCCTCTCGACCTTCAGAGCGAGGCGCTGAAGTCTTAGCACTGAGCGTAGGTCGAACAGGGCTTGTGGTGGGAGCTGCGCTTTACAGCAAAACCAAAGCGACTTTGGGGACTGCACAAGGTTGTCCACTTTTGCTCGTTTGTGCCTTGCTGATTCAGTATCTTCAGGTCATGAATTGGACTAAGCTTAGCCTTTATATTCAGGGAACTAAGGTTTCCACATTTAAGCACCAAGGGTTTTTATTTAAAAGGTTGGCCATTTTGCATTTTTCTAAAATGTTTTTATTCCTTGGTTTTCAAACATGTAAAATCTTTTCATACATATGTTCACCGTAGAAAAAGCAAACTAGAGCATACTTATAAGTAATAAGAACTTTCTCCCTTCACCTGCTTCTCTCAGAGAAGTACTGTTACTGTCCCACTTTCTAAGATACTGGACTTTGAATTTGATCTCTTGTTCATGAGCTGACATCTTTGCCTCCATCTTCTTTAGATGTGCATTACAACCATGTATGAATTTTTGCCCCTGCACTATGACTTTTTTAATTGATGCATTATAATTATGCATAATAGTGTGCTTTGTTGTTACATATTTGTACATGCATATGACATACTTTGGCCAATTTCACCCCCCCCAGGCCCTCCCCTTTCCTTTCTGTTTTCATGAAATACTACCCCTTTTTCCTTTTTCCTCTCTAGCTTCCATATGTGAGAGAAAATATACAACTCTTGACTTTCTGAGTCTGACTTATTTTGCTTAAAATAAATAATGCTTTCAAGTTCCATTCATTTTCCTGCAAATGACATACTTTTATTCTTTTTTTTTTTTTTTGCGGTAGTAGGGATTGAACTCAGGGGCATTCTACCTCCGAGCTATACCCCCAGCCCTGTTTTTTATTCTTTATTTTGAAACAGGGTCTCACTAAGTTGCAGAGGGCCTCACTAGGTAGCTGAGGCTGGCCTCGAACCCTGATCCTCCGGTCTCAGCCTCCCAAATGCTGGGATTACAAGAGTGCACCACCACGCCCGGCTTACTTTTATTCTTTTTTATGGCTGAATAAAACTGTATTGTGTATCTATACCACATTTTCTTTATCCATTCATTTGTTGACAGACACCTAGGTTGTTCCCATAACTTGGCTATTGGGAATGGCACTGCTATAAACATGTGTATGCATGTCACCATAGTATGTTGACCTTTCTTTTGGATAAATACTGAGGAATGGTATATGAGCTAGGTCATATGGTGGTTCCATTCCTAGTCTTTTGAGGAACTTTCATACTGATTTCCATAATGGTTATACTAATCTACAATCCCACCAACAGTGTATAAGTGTTCCTTTTTTCCTATATCCTTGCCAGCATTTGTTAGCCATTTGTACTTCTTTTGAGAAGTGTCTGTTTAGTTCATTTGCCTATTTATTGATTGGGTTAATATTCTTCTTCTTCTTCTTCTTTTTTTTTTGGTGGTGGTAAGTTTTTTGTTCTTTACATATTCTGGATATTAATCCTCTATCACAAGAATAGTTGGAAAATATTTTCTCCCAATCTGTGAGCCTTCTCTTTACACTCTTAATTGTTTCCTTTGCTGTGCAGGAGCTTTTTAATTTGATGTCATTCCATTTATTAATTATTGGCATTATTTCTTGAGCTTCAGGAGTCCTATTGAGGAGGTCATTGCTTGTGCCTGTATGTTGGAGTATTGTCCCTACATTTTCTTCTAGCAGTTGCAAAGTTTCTAGTCTAATCCTTAAGGCTTTGATCCATTTTGAGTCTACTTCTATATAGGGTAAGAGATCAGGATCAAGTTTCATTCTTTTGTGTATAGATGTCCATTTTTCCCAGCATCATTTGTTAAAAAGAATATTTTTTCTCCAACATATGTTTTTGGCACCTTTGTCAAGAATCAGATGACTATATCTGTGTGGGTTTGTGTCTCTGTCTTCTATTCTATTCCACCAGTCGATGTGTCTATTTTTATACCAGTACCATGCTGGTTTAGTTGCTATCATTCTGTAGTATAATTTAAGATCAGCCTCTACCATTGCTTTTATGCTCAGGATTGCTTTGGCTATTCTGAGTCTTTTATTCTTTCATATGACTTTTAGGATACTTTTTTCTAGTTGTGTGAAGAATTGGTATTTTGATGGGGATTGCAGTTAATCTGTAGATTGCTTTTAGTAATATGGCCACTTTAATTATATTAATTCTGCCTATCCGTGAACACGGGAGGTCTTTCATCTTCTGGTTTCTTCTTCAATTTCTTTCTTCAGTGTTCTATATTTTTCATTGTAGAAGTCTTTCACTTCCTTGGTTAAATTTATTCTTCCTAGGGTTTTTTTTTTCTATGAGACTACTGTGAATGGGATTATTTTCCTCTTTTCTGTTTTAGTGGATTCATTTTTGCCCCCTTTGTTACTGGAGATTGAACCCAGGGTCATTTTATCTTTGAGCTCCCCTAGCCTTTTTCATTTATTTTTTTATTTTTTTGGAGTATTAGAGATTGAAACCAGAGGTGTTCTACCTCTGAGCTACACTCTAGTCAGCTTTTTATTTTGAAACATGGTCTTGCTAAATTGCTGAGACCCTCACTTTGTTGTTGAAGGTTGTCTTCAAATCTGCAATTTTCCTGTCTCCACCTCCCCAGTGGAATTACAGGCATTTGCCACTGCATCCAGCTCCTTTTAATTTTTTATTTCGAAACAGGATGTTGCTAAGTTATGAAGGCCTTACTAAGTTGCTGAGGCTGGCCTTGAACCTGCAATCCTCCTATCTCAGCCTCCTAAGTACTGGGATTACAGGTGTGCCTCACCATACCTGGCTCAGTGGGTTCATTATTAGTGTATAGGAAAGTTACTGATTTTTGTATGTTGATTTTTATATTCTGCTACTTTGCTGAATTTACTAACTCTAGAATTCTTTTGGTGGAGTATTTTGAGTTTTAGATGCAGTATGTATGACTCTTGAGTATAAAAAGTGCTGTGTGAGCTGGATGTGGTGGCACACACCTGTAATCCCAGCTACTGGGGAGGCTGAGTCAGGAGGATTGCAAGTTCAAGGTCAGCCTGGGCAGTGTGTGTGTGTGTGTGTGTGTGTGTGTGTGTGTGTGTGTTTGTATTACTGGAGATTGAACCTAGGGGCATTCTATCTCTGAGCTACACCCCCAGCCCTTTTCATTTTTTGTTTTGAAACAGGGTCTCTCTAGGTTGCTGAGAGTTTTGCTAAGTTGCTGAGTCTATCCTCGAACCTGTAATTCTCCTGTCTCAGCCTCCAAAGTACAGGTGTGGGATTACAGGTGTGCACCACCACACTTGGCTCAGCCTGGGTAACTTAACGAGATCCTTTCTCCCAACAATGATAACAGTAACAACAACAACAACAATAGGGCTGGATATGTAGCTCAGTGGTAGTGTGCTCCTAGATTCAATCCCTAGTTCCAAAAAAAAAGAGAAGAGCGCCACATGAGACTGCTATCTATTTGGCTTTGTTTTTTATTCTCTTGGTGCCTGCTGGCACTTTCTACTGCTGTATATAAACCTTTCTTATATTCTCTTTGCTCTCTGCATGCACCATAGCTTCTTCATTCTAAGGGGCACATCTTCTCTCAACATTTTAATGCTTCTGAAACCAGGATGTGTCTCGCCAGCAGGCAAAGGAGTAAGTTCTGGCGACAATTGTTGTTGTCTGTGTGGGGATGGAGTTTCATCTATTTTCTACCTTGGTTGCCATGGTCACTTATTTCGTTGGAGACCTGAACACTCACTTGGATTTTAATGTACGTTTGGAGTCCTAAATTATGGCTTATGATGTGTTCTAACAGATCACACTGTAATGAGGTAATAAAATTATTGTGAATGTAGGAGATTGCCTGTCATGTGGCTGGCATGATGATTTAAAGCAGTAGAAATTGCCAAATCTCTCAGACCAGATCAGAGAGTTCTCAGAATTAAGGGAGGTAGAGGAGACCAACTTTTGTGTCGTGAAGGAACATCAAGCTTTATTAAAAGCTTCAGACTGATTTTCAAGAGAAACTATTTTGTTTCTATCACTTAATAATTTAAAGAAAAACGAAACTACAAATAACCACGCAGAAAATGCAGATGAAAACCCCTATCTCCTTATCCTTTGGTTTGCCTGAGAATTATTCTATCCACTTTAAAGAAGCTCAAGGGGTCAAGGTCATGAGTTCAGGTCAGGAAGAGCAGGGTACCCATGTGATGGTGTGTCTGGACAGTGCAGATCCTGATTCAGGAGGACGCAGAGAATCAGATGAAGAAGGCTTAGAGTGTGCTATCAAAGAAAAAAGTGGTTCGAATACAACTATGTCTTTTGGTATTGGGAATTGAACCCAGGGGCATTCTGCCTCTGAGCTCCACCCCAACCCTGTTTTATTTTTTAGTTTGAAACAAGGTCTCATTAAGTTGCTGAGACTGGTCATGAACTGTGATCTTCCTGTCTTAGCCTCCCAAATACTGGGATTACAAGCATGGACTACCACACCTTGCTGAAACTATGCTTTTTTGATAGTCAGTTAAAAAAAAAAATTCTGTGTTCTCACTGAAGAAGGAAGGAAATCTGATAATATGCCTCAACATGAATGGCCTTGAAGACATCCTGCTAAGTGAAATAAGCCAGTCACAAGAAGACAAGTACTAACCGGGCATGGTGGCACACGCTTGTAATCCCAGCATTCGGGAGGCTGAGACCGGAGGATCAGGGTTCGAGGCCAGCCTCGACTACCTAGTGAGGCACTCCGCAACTTAGTGAGACTCGGTTTCAAAATAAAGAATAAAAAACAGGGCTGGGGTATAGCTCGGAGGTAGAATGTCCCTGAGTTCAAACCCCAGTACTGAAAAAAAAAAAAAAAAAAGACAAGTACTGTCTGACTTCACTTATGTGAGCTATCTAGAGTTGTCAAAATCCACAGAGACAGAAAATAGGATGGTGGGTGTACCGGGGTTGGTGGGAGGGGAAACTGTGGAATTGTTTGATAGGTATAAAGCTTTAGGTCTGCAAAGATTTAAAAAGTTCTGGAGCTTGGGGGCACAACATTGTCAATATACGTAACAACATCCTAACCATTTTTTAAAATGTACTATTCAGCGGTATTAGACACATTCATAATGTTTTGCAGCTACCGCTATCATCCGTCTCCATAACTCTTCATCTCGCAAAGGGTGTACCCATTTAACAATAACTTTCCACTCTCTCCTCCCCCAGTCTCTGGCAGACACCATTCTGCTTTCTGTCTCTAAGATTTCAGCTACTATAGATACCTGCTTAATTGGAGTCATACAGTACTCATCTTTTTGTGACTGGCTTATTTCACTTTGCAGGATGTCCTCAAGGTTCACCTATGTTGTAGCATGTGTAAGACTTTCCTTCCTTTTTGAAGGCTGAATAATATTCCCTTGTGTGAAATCATGTTATTTGCAGGAAAATGGATGCAACTGGAAAACATTATGTTAAGCGAGATTAGCCAGTCACAAAGTAAAGAAGCATATGTTCTCCCTAATATGCGAATGCTAGGGAGAAGATGGATAAGAGTGTCTCCAAATGAAAAAGGAGAGACCCTCGAAAGCAAAGAAGTTGATTTAATCGAAGGGGTTGGACGAGGGGGGGGCACACTAATGTATATTAAGGTCACTCACTAAACTGAACTTGAGAGGGAGGGAGGGTAAGGGAGCGGGGTGGGAATTTGGGGAAGGGGTCAAATGAGAATTGTGAGCACATATATCGTTATCAATTTGTACCTAACAAAGATGTATGCTTATAATGCATGAATAAAAATAAAAATTAAAAAATATAAAATATCATGAAACAATCTAAAAAAATATTCCCGTGTGTGTGTGTGTGTGTGTGTGTGTGTGTGTGTGTGTGTGTACTTTTGCTATCCATTCATCTGTTGATGGACACCAGGTTGTTCCCACATGTTAGCCATTGTGAACACAAGTATACAAATATTTCTTTGAGACCTTGCTTTCAGTTCTTTTGGGAATATACCCAGAAGTAGAATTGCTGGATCATATGGTGATGGTGATTCTTTGTTCAATTTTCATGCTTTTATTGGTACCTTGTAATTATACATCATAGAGAGATTCAAAGTGATCCAGACATACGAGCACACAGCACTTGGTGTGTCTCCCTCGCATTCTACCTGGCTCTCCCTTCCTCACTCCCCGTGTATGTCAGTGAGCATGGTAGTGATACCTTTATCATGGACATAGCATTATTTGCACTGTTTCTTTCCTCAGTTCTCCTTTGTCCCTCATCCCCCTCCTCCAGCCCCCTCCCACCATTCTACTGGTCTCTCTCCTCATTTTTTGTTTTCTATTTTCTCTCTAGTTTTCACATATGAGAGAAAATATGTGACCCTTGGCTTTCTGAGACTGTCTGATCTCATTGAGTGTAATATTCTCTTGTTCCATCCGTTTTTCTGCAAATGACCTAATTTTGTTCTTCTTTATGACTGAGTAGAATTCCATTATGCATATATACCACATGTTCTTTACCTATTCACTTATGTCTTCTTAATCTATTTTACACATTTTCTTTATGTATGTAGTATATATGTAAATATCACATTTTCTTTATCTATTCACCTATTCTTATACTCTTCTGATAGAAGATCAATATCTAGAATATATAAAGAACTTAAAAACTTAACACTAAAAAAAAAAAAAAACAAATTAACAAAGGAGCAATGGAATTGAATAGATACTTCTCAAAAGAAGAAATACAAATGGCCATGGATATATGAAAAAAAGTTCTATATCATTAGTAATTAGAGACATGCGAATCAAAACTATGTTTAACTTTTCTGTGGAATCACCACACTGATCTCCACAGCAGTGGAACCATTTTACATTCCCACCAACAGTGCACAGGGGTCCAGTTTCTTCTCATTGTTATCAACACGATTATTTTCTGAGAGTAACCATCCTAATAGGTGTGAGGTGACATTTGGGTTTCTTTCCAAGGTGATGACAATATTCTAAAATTGCCCAAGGTATTGGTTTTATGCACATGTGAGTATACTCAGAACCACTGAATTGTACAAGTTGAGTGGGTGAATCGGAGGACATATGAACCACATCTCAATAGAAAAGCCTTCATGGACCGCTCTCGAAAGAAAAGTCCTGAATCCTTCAGTTGGCTGTTGGGTTCTTGACAGACCCTGACCTTTATCTCTGGCTCATCTCAGCGGGAGGCTGCACAGGTTGCATGCCTGGAGTGCATCTCCTGTCAATTGCTTAGTTCTCCTGGTTGAATTCTAACGGTGCTACCTAGTTGAGATTCCAGCTCACCTACCACCTCCTCCAGGAAGGCTTTCCTGACTGCCTGGGGTGGGTTCCTGTGATAAGCACTTACGGTTTCCTGTACCTATTGTTTAATTGGTGGCTCGTGCCAGCACCCAGCACCCAGCACCCAGCACCCAGCACTCCTGTGCAGACTGTTCTGTATCCTCAGGTCCCAGCAATAGTGCAATATATGTATTTGTGGAGTGATGACTCAATAACATCTTAGGCATTAAGATTGATAGTATTAATATTATGCCTTCTTCCTAGAGTGATTCAAAGTGGCTTAAAATAAAACTAAATAGCAGCTAATAAGATGACTTATAATGATATTAATTAAAACAGAATGCTCCACAACCAAAAAGAGATAGACTTATCAGTGGAACACAATAGAAACTCCAGAAGCATGCCCAAACAAATAACAATAATTTAACATATGATAAACGTAGCATGTGAAATAATTGGGAAAACTAAGTTATTTAACAAAGGGCATTGGGGATGATTGGTGACTCATTCAGAAAGTTAAAATGTTAAAAACAACCTATTTCAAACGTGGGCAAAGGACTTCAATAGACATTTCTCCAAAGAAAATATACAAATGGCCAATAAGCCCATGAAAAGATGCTCAACATCACTGACCACTGGGGAACTGCGGTTCAAAACACCCTGAGATACCACTTCACACCCACTAGGATGCGGCTGTGATACAACGAAACAAAACCAGCCCCACAAAGGCAAACAGCAAATAGCAAGTACTGGTGAGGATGGAGAGGAAGTGGAGCCCTGCCGCAGTGCTGGTGGTAAAATGGTGCAACCACTGTAGAAACAGCAATGCAGCTGGCAAAAATAAAATAAAATAAAATAAAATATAAAAAATAAACATAGAGTTAAAAAATCTAGAAATCCCACTTCCACTTCTGTGTACCCCAAAGAATTGAAAGTAAAGACTTGAGCAAATATCTGTATCCAGTGTTCATGGCAGCACTGTTCGCAGTAGCCAAAAGGTGGAAGCAACGCAAATGTTCATCATTGGATCAATGGATAAATAAAGTGTGTATGTGTATGTGTGTGTGTGTATACACACACACACACATACACACACACACACACCACACCACAGGTATATTATTCATCCTTTAAAAGGAAGGAAGTTCTGATACATGCTGTAACATGGATGAAACTTGAGAACATGATGCCAGGTCTTTTCACTTTTGTAAGGCAGATACAAAAAATCCCCCAAACATAATGTGATTCTAATTATATGAGGTACCTGGAGAAGTCAGATTCCTGGAAACAAAATAGAATAGTGTTTGCCAGGGGCTGGGGGAAGGAAGACGGAAGAGCTCTTGAATGGGTACAGAATTTTGGTCTGGGATGATGAGAAAATTCTGGGGATGTGTAGTGGTGATGGTTGTGTGACAGTGTGAATGTGCTTAATGCCACTGAATTTTACACTTAAAAGTGGGTAAGATGGTAAATTTTATGTTGTATGTATTTTTATCACAATGAGAAGGAATTTTAAAATGTTGAAATGTTAGCTTTCTACTTCACTGCTTATACATTTTACAGCAAAGTGATTTCTAGATTTAAGACTCCAGTGTGAAAAAGCCAAAGAGGTAGGGGCAGTGGCTGCTGATATAATCACGGGGACACTGCAGGACCTTCTAAGCATGATACCAAGGGGTGGCAAACCACAAAAACAAAGATTGCTAAATTTGAGTACAAATTTTAAAAGTGTCTGGAAATCAAAACCACAGAATGTTGAGTAGGACGCTGGGCAGAAGGCTCGGGGATGGAGAACCGCACACACAGGGTTTATCTGGGGAGGGCTCGGAGCCCTTGGAAGGGTCAAGGGTCAATGTTAACCAGAGAGGACACTGGAATGGGCAGATATAGAACCCACTAATGTTGCCATTTAAACTGACCCCATAGTTGAGACCCAGGGGAGCTCTTGGCCTTTTAGGGCTGCACCCGGGGAGGCAGTGGGACTGGGCCTCTGTTTCAATGCACCAGCCAGTCACTGGCTACAGACTGCTCCTGGCCCGAGGTGATTCCTTGGGACTGAGGGCAAGTCCAAGAAGGGACTCAGCTCGGAGCAGGCGCATCAGCCCAGCAGAGGGCCAGGGTGGAGCCTACAGTATCCACTGTAGCTAAAAAAACGACAACCAGGGCAAGTATGCACACACACAACTCTTAGGTCAGATTTCTCAGGCAACTGGCTCCATGCAGAGATGTGCATGCAGGAGGTTACTTGTCTGGGGTATCTTCTGGAACAACATCTGTCTGTGAGGGAGAGAGGGGAGCAGGATTGGGCAGGTTCAGAGGTAGTACTGCTGTGTGGTACACGGTTGCAGCAGAGGCCTCCGTGGACACCACAGGGAGCTCTGAAGCCAAGTGAGCCCTAGATATGTCATGAATCCAGGAAGGGGGATAAGGCCTTTATACTCCATGTCAAACAGTCACTGGACCTGGGCTGTCCCTGGGGGTGGGAGAATGGAAGTGTGGTCAAGGAAGCTCCTTTGGCTGGGGCAGCTTCTGCAGGGAGCTGGCCATGAGGTCAGCAGGCAACGCTCCCTGTGGGCAGGGGGGACAGGTGCCTGGCTCCTGACGGGGGATCTGGGTAGCACACCACAGTGTCCACCCCATCTGGTGCTCCTGTGGCTTGCATCTACTATCTTTAATAGCAAGTTCACCCCCTCAGAACATTCCAAAATCCTGTGGTCTCTTTTCCAAAGAAACAGGACAAAATATAGCCCGTGCCACAATGGCTGGCCATGGGGGATAGCTGGTACCCACCTTCTCTCCTCTGTTATCTCTTCTGTAGACTCTACATTTTGGATGCTCTGGGCACCTCAGTGGATGGACTGGCCCATGCTCTTCATCTCTGAGGGCTCTGAGCCCCACCATGTCCTTCTCAGCCCCGGGCTGCTGTGCTGTCCATTAGTGGGTGCCAAACATGCTCTTCCTCTCACTGAGAGCAGCTCTACTCCTCCCTCCTGATGACCAGGGTCAGTTAACCCTACTGGGGAACAGCTCCCTCCTAGCCTGCTGGCTTCTTGCCATGAGGGGCATGAGGTGACCAGGTGGTTGCTGTAGCTTAAGGTTTAATGGGATGCTTACTACTGTCCCACACCAAAAGCATTTTTCCGATGGATCAGGACCACTAGACATGAGTAACTATTTGTTTTCTTTTCTTTCTTCTTTTCTTTTTTTTGGTACTGGGGATTGAACCCAGGGGCATTCTACCTCTGAGCTATAACCTGAGCCTTATTTTATTTTTTATTTTGAAACAGGGTCTAAGTTGTTGAGTCTTGTCTCTAACCTGTGATCCTCCTAGCTCAGCCTCCCAAATGCTAGGATTATAGGAGTGCACCACCACACCCAGCTGCTATTTAAATTTAAATAAAGTAACATTACTTTAGGTGTTCAGGAGCCATGTGTGGCTGTGGCTTCTGGATTGGGTGTCATGGGAATAGAACAGTTCCATAGTCATGGTGAATTTGGTGGGACAAAGATGCTCTAGACCCTGCATCTAAGGTGCAGGATGAGAGGTGTGACTTTTCCAAGTTGGTCACGGTGAGGGAAGAGAACAGGGCCATTCCTACCTGTAGCTGTGGGTCCAGGCCCGTGTGTTCTCCTGTGGGGACACAGCACTACACAGTGACCATTCATCTAGATTGTTTTTTTAGGTTCATTCGGTTCCATTCTGGAACATGGTTCCCCATCCTGTGGTGGGTCATCTCCTCCGAGCTGGCCCCTCACAGAAGGCTGTTTTGTTGCTCCATCAGGCTGGCTTATAATAGGACAAGTGCATCTTTTAGTCAGGTGGTCATTACTACCCCTCCTTTGCTATGATGTGGTACCTTAAGGTGATGTAATATAGGATTCCATGTTAGTGGGTCAAACACTCTGTAAGCCCTTGGGTGGTGCTGCTAGCTGGGGCCCTGTGGGTAGAACACGTAAACCCATACCCAGCATATATGTTGATTACAGTCAAGATAGGTCAGTGTCCTTTCTGAGGTTGAAGGTGTCCAAGGGAACCAACTTGTCTCCAGGTGGCTGGTTGGATTCCTCAAGGGTCAGAGCCATATGGGGCTCAGCTTTGGTCTTGGTCTCTGGCAGGTTGGATGCTCAGCAGTGTGAGAGTTTGAGCAGTCCTGGTGAGTGGGAAGCCACACTCCATCTCCACCAGGGCTCAGAAGCACATTAAGTGCTGCTTTCTGTACGGCGTGTAGTTCTCTGCTGCAGATGGCATGGCCTTGCTCCAGAACCCTAGGGTCTATGTTGTGATTCTCCTATTCGGGCTTGACACAAACTCCACATGGCGTTTTTCCTCACCAGGTCCCTCTAGTACTATGGGGTCTGGTGGGTCATATGGCTGGATCGTCTGGGATGCTTGGCCACAGCCTGGACCTGCTGCAGAGACCTTTTCAGCCCTGGCGTCTACTCGCAGCTGGTAGCATTCTGTGTCAACCAGTAAATGGGTCAGAACAGTATTCTCTAGTGTGAAATCTGCTGCTGTTGGAACCGGAGGAGATTCTTAGAGTTGGGAGAGGTGCAAGATGCATAATTAGTTCTTTACTTTGGAAGGACTGTCTCAGCATGTCTCAGATCACTGGATCCCCAAACACTTCACTGATATGGTGGGCACCTGAATCTTTGGGGACTCTGTCTAGCTCCCGCTGGAGTACATGCATCTTACCAGGATGTACTTGCCCCTTCTTGCTCAGCTGGTCCAACTAACACAAAGCCATTGAGATAAGAGACGAATGTGAAGTTGTGTCCAATGTCCAGATAGTCCAGGTCCTTTTGGACTGTAATGGAGAGAGGGAGAATTAATATAGCCCCAGAAAGGCCAGAAATACACAGACTTTTGCTCCGTTTGAATGCAAACAGCTTCTGATCCTTCTTCCTTATGGAAGAATGGATTTGCCTGGGGGTGGCCACATACCATGTACCTGAGGCCGTGCTAATCCAGTCTAGCAAGGATACTTCTCCTGCACAGTAGTGTAATGGGGTGCTACTTGGTTGAGTGGGTTGTAGTTTGTTGTCACCCACCAGGATCCATCTGGTTTATGAAGGGGCCAGACTTGGGAATTACATGAGAATGTGATGGTGATCACTAGTCCTTTATTCTTTGGGTCTTTCTCTTTCCAACGTGGCAGGATACCATATTGGTCTCCACTCACTGTCTTGGCCAGGGAAGCAGGAGGTCAGTTCCAGGAGCTTTCCGTTGGCTGTCTAGCTATGAAGATTTACTCCACAGGCCAAGGCAAATGCAGGGTCCTGCCAACCTTTGGATAAACTTTCCAATCATACATTTGAGAAGTGGGGGGCTGTGCCCCTAGTAGACTTCTTATGTTCTGGGTCTGGGCCAGGGCACCTCTTGTTGGTAGTCCCCCATATACACCCATTCTAACGGAGGTGGGGTCATGGTGATGATTGCATTCTGGTGTCACTATCAAAACAATACTCAAAACCTAGGTCTTTCTTCTTCCTAAGTTTATGGTTACCTGTGTAGATTCTATAGGACCCCTGGGGAGAGGGAGAGGGAACTCTTAGCTATGTACTTGCCATGCGGTTACAGGGTCCTTCCTGATGAAAACCTAGCTTGTACTTCAAACAGGGTTTTCAGTTCTGAAAAATGTTTTGGATACACAAACTGGGCAAAGGATCAGGATTTTTTTTTTTTAAGTGGGGCAGCTGCCTTAGTCTCCTGATCCTCCCTCCCTTCCTTACCTCCTTCCCTTCTTCCTATCCCTACCCCCCACACCTTTTTGGAAACAGGGTCTCTTATGTTACCCAGGCTGGCCTTGAACTCCTGAGCTCAAGAGATCCTCCAGCTGCAGCCTACTGAGTAGCAGGGTTCACAGGTGTGTGCCACCATGCCTGACCTTGATCATCCACTCTTGAGTTTTCATTTTTTGCTTGTATAAGTTAAGCAATACTCCTGTGGGCTGCCCAGCTCTCTTCCTCCAAGAAACACCGTGTTCTGTTGAGCACCTTTCTAGGCCTCCATGGACCAGGCCTGCTGGTTTCTGCTCTGACCCTGCCGCTCCTTGTATTGTGCCAAGCTTGCTTCCCGCAGTCAGGCTTGCTGTCTGCTTTCCTGTTACCTGGGCTCCCATCTTACCCATTGCTGCCTGGAGTCCAGTTCTGTAGCAGTGATTTCTGCCGTCAGCCTGGCCTATAGAGCAGACCCCGTGCTGACTATCCCATGGTGCTGGTGCCGCACCCTGCATGGCCTTCTGACCTGGGCAGTGTGTCCTTCCTACGGTGAGCACTTCCCCGAATCTTGTGATTCCTTTCCTCAGCCTTCTTCCTGAGAATTTCATCCCAACCCTCTACTCTCAGAGGCCAGGCCCAGATACTGCCTCGTGGTCCTATAGCTTTGACGTGTGTCACCTGTCATTCCTCTGCAGGCCCTATCTGGGCTGTGATGGGATTTGACTCCGGTTCTTGGTCTGGTGGACAGGAAAGAGGATGGTGGGATATATCCCGGGCTGGGCACATGTGTATGGCCTCTGCATCATCTTTAACAGGGATAGCACTAGCCTGTGTTAGGGAGGGGTAGGTCACCTCTGCTGGCCCAGAGACACAGGAGAATCTGTGGATTCTGGTTTTCAAGTGCATCCATTTGAGGACTGCTTTCCAAGTCTTATGGCCCCGTTCCCCAAGCCGAGCCCTGACTTTGGCACCAAAGGTATTTCAGCATTGAAAATTCACCCTTCTCTGGAGCTTCACTACCCTTTTATATTGCTCTTGGGTTTGACCCTCAGCATTTTCTAACCTTCACCTACACAAGATGTGAGCCTCTTCACATGCTACCAAGGAGGATCTCTGTAATCACTTCCTTTAAACTGGTGGTCCGTCATACTCGGCCTCTCTTCCTCTTTCTCCAGTACTTGGATTATAAGCAGCAACAGCATCAGGTTCTCAGTTCTTGTTCATACTGCTTCCCCTAAACCTCTCCAATCCCTGCATGACTCCCCCATGCATGCCCCATTCTAGTTGGTGTTGGTGGACGGTTTAACAGTCTCACCACTTTGGCATGCCATGGGCTGTGCCATGGGTATCTCACAGGCTATCACCAACCGTGGGGTTCCCAGCGCCAGCTCCAAAGTCTCTTGTTAGATCCTGTCTCCTAGAACTACTTCTGAAACCAGCTCCTTAGCTTGGGTTTCTTGGGAAGCAGAGACTCTGAGATTCATGGGCAGGAATTTTTCTCTGCAAGAGCTGTCAAGAACACCTCTAGAGGACCGAGGGAAACTGGACTGGAGAGAGGGAGAAGTTGAACCTAGGTGCTGCTGCTGTAGGAGCCTAGAGCCATTGGGCAGGGAGTTCTGGGGCTTCCCCAGTCAAGGCCAGGGCCGGACTTTAGACTCGCACCTTGGATGCCCTGCTCCTAGCCCAGGGATGTAACCTGGGGCAAGCAGCTCATTCTGCCCTGGACAGTTTCTGGAGAGAGCCTCTTCCAGGGAGCAATGGGCAAAGGACTCACAATATAGGCTTAATAATGGCCCCAAAGATGTCCATGGCCCATTGTTCCCAGATCTTGTGAATGTTACCTTACCTGGAAAAGGGGTCTTTGAAGAAGCTATTAGTAAAGAATCTTGAGATGAGAGGTTGTCTTGGATCATCCAGGTAGCACAATGTCATCACAGGGCTCCTTATAAGCGGGAGGAAAGAGATCGGAGTGGGCTGTGGAGAGGTGAGGATGGAACCAAGAAGTCTGAGTGATGCAAGAAAGGGGCCCTGAGCCAAGGAACGCAGGAGCGCTCGAGAAGCTGAAAACATTGGAGTTTCCTTTCAGAGCCTCTGGTGCACCCAGCCTGGCCAACATCTTGACTTTATCCCCACAGGACTGTTTTGGACCTCTAACCTCCACAACCATAAGATAATAAATCTGAGTGGCTTTAAGCTACTAGATTTGTTACAGAAGCAAGAGGATGCTAAGTTGGACTTGGACATGAAATTCACCAAAGAACACAGGCAATTGGCCAGTAAATCCAGTTAGGAATATATAACCTAGTTATAAATATGCGTGTGTATGTGCGTGTATACTAGCTATTGAAGAAATTAAAATTAAAGGAGTAAGATACCATTTTACCTTTCAGATTGGTAAAAAATTTAAAAATGGTGATTCCTATTATTGCTGGGGATTAAGGAAATATGTATTTTCACACTACTGATGGGCATGCTCTGTAAATTGGCATCACTTTTCTGGAGGGTGATCTGCGAATATTTATCAAATAACTTTAAAATATATATCTCCTTGAATATAGAAAATCAATTTCTAGGATTTTATCCTAAGGTAGTGGTTAGAATATTATCTATATGAAAAATAGGACACATCCTGAATGTTTAAGGAGAAATGATTGGTTGAATAAATATTGATTTATCTATCCACTGTTCACACAATTCTTTCTGTATCTAATTTCGACATAGAAAAATATTAGTGAAGCCAAGTGTTGTGGTGCATGCCTGTAATTCCAGTACTTGGGGAGCCTGAGACAGGAGGATCACGGGTTTGAGGACAGCTTCAGCAATATAGTAAGAATCTCAGCTACCTAGCAAGACCCTGCTTCAAAATTAAAAATAAAAAAATAAAAAAAGACTTGGGGTGTATCTAGGAGGTAGAATGCCTCTGGGTTCAATCCCCATTACCACAAAAAAAAGGGAAGAAGGAAGGAAGGAAGGAAGGAAGGAAGGAAGGAAGGAAGGAAGGAAGGATATTAGCGAATTATTAAAGGAAAAAGCAGATAATAAAAAAAGTGTGTATAATATAATCTAGATTTCATTAAAATAGGTATATGAAAATGTCTTAAAGAATATGAACCATAATTTAAATTTTAATAGTGGTTATTTCTGGTAAGTTACAGTTTAATATAGTTTATAATCTATATCACATATCAGCAAACTATAGCACCTCTTTCTTTTTTTTAAGCCTGCAAGCCAAGAATGGTTTTTGGATTTTTTTAAAAAGGGTTGTTAAAATAAGAAAGAAAAAGAATATGTGACAGAAACCATATGGTATGCAAAGAATAAAATATTTATTATCTGGGCCTTTACAGAAAAAGTTTGCTGTCCCCTATCTATATCTTCTAAAATCTTTTTCAACGAATAAAACAAAGTTAAAATGTAATATAAACAAGCAAAAGCTTATTAAAATTTCCACAGTTATGGTGCTGTAAAATAAACAGATCAATTGGAGAGGTTAAAAATATGCTAAAAGGATAATCATAACATGAAGAGAGGAATGAAGTAAGTCTGAGAAATGTATTCAAAAAGCCTTGAACAATTGCTAAAAGTAAATCAGAAACTTGGCCCTGAGCTTCCTACTCATCAAATGAGAACATGTACATGATCCATTTCATGACCCCTAGTATCTAAGCATCCCAGCTCCTCAGAGAAGTATAATAGTTTTTCTTGGTTGAGATAATACCACTGTTGCAGCTTTATAAAGTGAATTTTTCATATGATCAGACTTGGAATATTTTTGCCCAGAGGGAAAAGAAAATGGCTTTGACTATGCAAGAGAAGAGTTCTCATCAGGAAAGTCTTAAATTTCAGGGTGTGACAACTCGTATGCTGACCAGAGCTGTGTCTACTACATTTCTGTTTCTTCTTGGGTGAGTGAGTCGGGGTCCCCCAAATTTGTGCTGATGTAGCCTGCGATCACGATGAGCCACAACCGTTACCAATGGCATGTGTGAGGTCACACGTTGCCCCCCACCCCAATCCAGGGCTTTCTTCCTTCTGCGTTACACGAACAAAGTGCCATGGGCACGTAGCCCTTGGGGGAAAGCCTCCCTCTGAAGGGTACTGTCGCTGAGTTCCTGCAAGGGCCATCTTTTAGATGCCACATTGAATAAGAACTGGTTTTTGTGTATGTGTGACAGACGCTGGTTTGGCCTCTGGAGGGTTGACAGGGCAGTGGATTGGAAGAGGCACTCGTCTGCACGTGGAGTGGCGGTTGTAAGACAGGTTCCTGCGTCAGCCTCTAAGGGGAAGCTGTAGCCCTTGTGTACTTGCCTTAGCCAGTTACTCCAGCGTTGCTCATTCCACAGGAGGAGCGAGGCACTGGCTCTCCTCTGAGCTGTGTATGGATCACAGGGGAACTTTCTAAATAGAGATGCCCAGATTCTACTTTAGGCTTATGGAGTCAGAATGTTCTAGAGGCGGGGCCCCAGGCATGTGCATTTCTAGATATCTCCAGTGTCAGTGGTTGGACTTTCAGTTTTGGCCTCTGAATCCTGACTAGTTAGTCACATGACCATGGGTGAATGATTTAACATTCTCTGAGCCTCAGATTTCTCATCTGCAAAGTGAAGATTTTCATTTTATTTCTGTTTATATATATTTACATATACTACAGACTGTGTAGTATACAGTCAGTGCTTAGTAAAGGGCTGTTGGTGACCACCATCATGAGAATCTTATTGAATCTGCTGTGTTCCCCCTCACCCTGGATCCTGGTTCTAATAACTGAACATGGACCTTCGTTGTGGCCCTGTGCTTTTATATTCCTTTCTCCTAAACAGGGTTTCCTGCTTGTACCTGAGTCCCAAGTCTGGGTGGGGCCTTCATGCCTGAGAGCTTGCAAACTTGAGAGTCAGGGGCTGACAGCAATGAGGCAGATAATGTAAACACCTGCAGAGAGCAGGTGTGAGGGAAATTGACACACACGCTTTTTTTGTATTACACCTGTAGGAATCGATTTTAATGCTATTGAGAAATACACTCTCTCCATTTTTCTTGGAATCATACTGTCCCCTTGGTTTACGTTTTGTTTTTCCATTTTTAATAGAGACATGGATAGAGAGAACTATTTTTTCACCCTAAGAAAGACGACTCCATAGTTACAATGGTAAATGTCAGCAGACAGGTACAGTTGGGCCAAACTGTGAAGATGGGGTGTCCTGGGACCCCGCGGGAGAGCGTGGGCCACTCAGCTTCAATTGCTCCCTCCCACAAGGTAAGGTGACCCACTTTGGCCAGATCTACTGATTTTTCAACAGAAACCACAAATTTGGATTTTAAATAATGTTGCTTCAGTTTTTTAAAAAGTAGCCCTGTGTGGATCAAATAAAATATATATATATATATATATTTTTTTTTTTGCGGTACTGGGGATTGAACTCAGGGGCATTCTACCTTCGAGCTATACCCCCAGCCCTATTTTTTATTCTTTATTTTGAAACCGAGTCTCACTAAGTTGCGGAGTGCCTCACTAGGTAGCTGAGGCTGGCCACGAACCCGGATCCTCCGGTCTCAGCCTCCCGAATGCTGGGATTACAAGCATGCGCCACCACGCCCGGCCAAATAAAATATATTTTAAGATTGAATATATCTAAGAGGCCCCAGTTTGCAACCTCTGACCTGGAATCAGGGCCTGTGTGGCTGTTGCCAGCCACCCCTCTAGCTGCCTGCTGACAGACCTCCCAAGGTGACTTCCTTCTTGTCTGGCTTCCCCCATAGCTCACTTCCCAGTGTTCTGCCCTCCTGCCAGGATGTCTGCAGTCCTCAGCACGTTCTGGAAACATGGCTCCTCTCTGATGGGTTCTTAAGAATGGATGGAATAAGTTAAGGCACAACTGGTAATTGGCTCACTGTTCTTTGGCAATGGGAAAATATTCCTTGCCAATAATTTCTCTCGACACTTTTTCAGGGAAAGCAACATACGGGGTAATTATTTTTAGATCAGAAATAATTTGGGTGTTATAATGTCAGTGTACATAAACCTGGTAAGATTATAGGAAGGTTTTAAAATGAGTTTTGAAACTAGTGACATATAAATTAAATGTTGAAGCACTTGCCCACTTATTACTCAAAATATCAGCTCGACTGTTTTTTTTTTTTTTT
>PVLC010013967.1:21141-32436 GCA_004027655.1 Graphiurus murinus | reverse complement strand
AAGAAAATTGAGTATTCATGGATATTGGTATTCTTGGAAGTCCTAGAACCAATTTCTCATGGATAATGAAAGATAACCATAATTAAAAATAAGGGTCATACTAACAATGACTCAGATATTAATAAATTGAAGGAGCAGAGAAGAACTAAGTTATAAACAGCATTTCATCTCCTGAACAGTATGTATAAAACATGTTAACATTTTAGCCGGGCATGGTGGCGCACGCTTGTAATCTCAGCATTCGGGAGGCTGAGACCGGAGGATCCGGGTTCACAGCCAGCCTCAGCTACCTAGTGAGGCACTCTGCAACTTAGTGAGACCGGGTTTCAAAATAAAGAATAAAAAATAGGGCTGGGGGTATAGCTCGGAGGTAGAATGCCTCTGAGTTCAATCCCCAGTACCGCAAAAAAAAAAAAAACATGTTAACATTTTGTCTCCTAAAAGTGTATTCATAGAGCACTAAAATAACAATGTCTTTTTCATCTTAAAAATTCGAAATCCAATTGTTACTCATTTCCTTGCCTAAAACAGTGTGCTATATGACTATACAAATTAAACATAAAATATAATATTTTGTTAGTTGAGTTCAAAATACATTTGGAAATAATAAGCCCATCCATAATGTCTATAAAGACAAGAATAAATTTTAGATAAAATCTTAAAGCTAACAAAGTAAATGATATAACAATAAAAAAAAAATCAGTAAAGAGAGTATTTCTCAGAAAATAATATTAGAAGTAAAAATATATCAAAATAGACAATAGCTGGGCGTGGTGGCACACACTTGTAATCCCAGCATTCGGGAGGCTGAGACCAGAGGATCTGGGTTCGAGGCCAGCCTCAGCTACCTAGTGAGGCACTCTGCAACTTAGTGAGACTCGGTTTCAAAATAAAGAATAAAAAATAGGGCTGGGGGTATAGCTCGGAGGTAGAATGCCCCTGAGTTCAATCCCCAGTACCGAAAAAAAAAAAAAAATAGACAATAGAAGTAAAATCCTCACAGCCAGGCATGGTGGTACACACTTATAATCCCAGTACTTGGGAGGCTGAGACAGGAAGATCGCAGGTTCAAAGCCAGCCTCAGCAATTTAGTGGGGCTCTCAGCAACTTAATGTGACCCTGTTTCCAAATAAAAAATAAAAAATAGGTCTGGGGGTGTAGCTCAGAGGTAGAAGGCCCCTGGGTTCCATCCCCAGTACCACAAAAAAAAAAAAAAGCAAAATCGTCACTTTGTAGGTTTATGAAAAATACATGATTGCATAGGGACAAAACTTTAAATGCCAAGAAAGTTAAAAGGCAAGATAGCCTGAAATTTTAGGTCTACAAAATGTTAGGAGGATACACACACACACACACACACACACACACACACACACACACACACACATATATATATTTTCCAACCATCACTTCAATAGTAACATTAAGCACTTAATTTGTTTCAGGCTCCAAATTCCTTACATTCAATTAATTCTCACCAAAACATTGTGGCTCCAGTATAGCAGCTACCCATCCCTCTTTTTATGAATGAGAAAACTAAATCTCAAAGAAAAGCATAGCAAGGCCACAGGACTAACAGTGACAGAGCTCTATTTGAACCCAAGTAGTCTGCTCCCAGGGCTAGTCAGTGGTCTCAGATACAAGATATTTCATTGAAAAATCCCATTCTTCCAAGGACAAATTAATTAGAATGCTTTATAAAATACCTACTGCTTTTAATTGCCTGCTGGAATGGCATACCATACTTCATACTTGCTTTAAATATCAAGGACAGGCTGGGTGTGATGGTGCACGCTTGTAATCCCAGTACTTAGAAAGCTGAGACAGGAGGAGCGTAAGTTCATGGCCAGCCTCACTCTTAGTGAGGCCCTCCAAAACTTAGTAAGACCCTATTTCAAAACAAAGAATTAAAAATAGGACTGGGAGTGTCGCTTGGAGGTAGAATGCCCCTGGGTTCAATCCCCAGTACAAAAGAAAAAAGCCTACTTGCTGAAGATCCTCCAGACTCCATCAGCAAGTCATGTCAAGTTGTTCTGAGCTTCAGAATTGGAAGTTTCTCACCACTGGATATTTCTACCTGGATCTTTCACTGGCACCTTAAGTCAGCCTGTCCAGAGTTAAACTTTCCACAGTAACTCTTCTCCCTGAGTCTAGTGAAAGGCACGAGCAGGAACCAAGGTTTTCTCTAGATGCTGTGAGTTAAAAACATGCCTGCACCCTATCAAGTCTTTCAAAGTCTCATCTACTGTATCTGGCTCTTCCACCTCATCTCAACCTTTGATTTCTGTAGATTTTCTACTTTCTTATTATCTACCTGGCTTTCTGAGCTACCCTCTTACTGTTCTGCCTTTCTATTTCAGAAAGGCTGCTTGGTGATAAAATGATTCAGCTGCTTTGGTAAGTAGTGTGGGAGTTCCTTAACCAGTTAAGCATACAGTTACTGTATGACCCAGATCCAAGAAAATGAAAACATATGTTGGCACAAAAACGTGTACACAAATATTCATAACATCATTATTTCATCATAGCCTAAAAGTAGAAACAACTCAAATGCCCAACAATTGAATAGAAAAACAAAGTGTGGTATATTAAAAAAATGGAATATTATTTGGCCATAAAAAATGAAGTTCTGCCAATGCTATAACATGAGTGAACCTTGAAAATGTTAAGCTAAATGAAAAAAGCCAATCATAAAGAACCATATATTTAGGTGAAATTCCAAGAATATGCAAATCTATCGAGACAGAAAGATCAGTGTTTGCATTTGGCTAGGAGGACTAGTGGGGAATAAGGAATGACTCCTAATAGGTATAGGATTTCTCACTTAGTATTTATAAACAACCAGCCAGGCATGGTGGTGCATACCTGTAATTCTGGTACTTAGGGGACTGGAGGATCACAGGTTCAATATCAGTGTCAGCAACTTAGCAAGACTCTCAGTAACCTAGGAAGACCCAAATAAAATTTTTTAAAAAACATGGGCTGGGATGTAGAAGGCCCCTGAGTTCAATCCCTGTTACCAGAAATAAATGAATGTGTGTGTGTGTGTGTGTGTGTGTGTGTGTGTGTGTGTGTGTTACACACACAGAAAAATGACCATCCAGAAAATTTCATTTATAGTTAGAAAAAAATAGATTTGAGAGTCAGGCATGGTGGCACACACTTGTAATCCCAGTACTTGGGAGGCTAAGATAGGAATATTGCAGGTTCATGGCCAGCCTCAGCTACTTAGTGAGGCCCTCTGAAACTTAGTGAGACCCTGTTTCAAAATAAAGAATAAAAAATAGGGCTAGGGGTGTAACTTGGAGGTAGAATGCCCCTGGGTTCAATCTCCAATACCGCAAAACACAAACAAACAAAAAGAGTACCTACTTTCTAAAAGGTCGGCTACAGCTCCAGGATCTATTGCATTTTCAAATACCTACAAAGAAAAAAATGGGGAATATAAATATTGGTACTTATAGAAACTGTAGATTTATTCTTCAAATAATTAGGATATGGAAAATCCAGGAATATAGCATTTTAAGGCTCAACAGAAGCACTTTTAAGCACTTTTAATATGGTTACAGAATAATGAGTTCAAGGAAATCTGAGTTAGCTAAGTCTATCATGTGCTTAAAAAATGTCATCAACTTGACCTAGTTCTCCTATTTGTTTAAGCACATCTTGCATCACCCTGAGTTGTGAGTATCTAGAAAAACATTCTGCATATAATAAATGCTCATTAAAGATTAACTGAATTATTTCTCTTCCCAAGCAATCGCTTGTGCTAAAAGGGAACATAAATCTATGTGTAACACAAAAGAAAAGCTCACTAACAGCAGAGAGTTATTACTCTCACAGAACAGAGAGAGAGAGAAGGACAGAGAGACAGAGAGAGACTCTCTTAAGTGTATCATGAAGCAAAAGAAAAACATTGTGATATCTGTCTAGACTTTGCCAAAACTGCATATTTTGTCCTTAACATAAAAGGTTCTAGACTAGGACTGAAATAAAAGGCATATCAAATAAAAAGTGTCTCCCACTGAGCTCTAGAACCCTGTAAAAAACAAAAAAAAATGTTTAGCAAAGTTTGATTTCAGGCTTTAAAATTCTGATTTAAGTGGTGTTTATATGGAAACATGGTTAAAAATCTGTTATTGGGTCTAAAACCAGGTCAGTTTTTATTTGGTTTGTTTGTTTGTTTGTTTGTTTTGCGGTACTAGGGATGGAACCCAGGGGCATTGTATCTCTGAACTACACCCCTAGTCCTAATTTTGAAACAAGGTCTCACTAAATTGCAGAGGGCCTCACTAAGTAGCTGAGGCTGGCTGTGAACCTGTGGATTCTCCTATCTCAGCCTTCCAAGTACTGGAATTACAAGCGAGTGCCACCATGCCCAGCCAGGTCAGTTTTAAGAACAAAAATGGAAGCTGTCCCCCGTACCCCTGTAATCCCTTTTTTTTTTTTTTTGTCTTACTGACTTGAATTAAACAAGTGAAATTATTTCAATAACTGCATCCTTTCACTTCACTCATTGTTATGATTTGAATTGTGTCCCCTTCAAAAATCCATAGGTCAAAGTTTTAACTGCAGTGTCTCAGAATGTGACCTTATGTCCAAATAGAATCATTGCTGGTATATTTAGTTAAACTAGAAGATCATACTGGAATAGGTTGGGCCCCTAATCTACTATGATTAGTGTTCTTATGAAAAGGAGTATTTGAACACAGGAAGTGTTAAGAGAAAAACTTTGCGCAAAATAAAGCAAAGAATGATTAATAAACCAAGCAGGCCAGGTGTGGTGGCACACTCCTGTAACCCTAGTCCTTGGGAGGCTGAGACAGGAGGATCACAAGTTTGAGATCAGCCTTAGCAAATTAGTGAGACTTTCAGCAACCTAGCAAGACCTGTTTCAAAACTACAACAACAAAAATAATTTTTTTAAAGGGCTAGGGATGTAGCTCAGAAGTAGAATGCCCCTGGGTTCAATTACGCATACTGTAAAAAAATAAAAGTTCAAATAGGCAGTACTCAGAATCATAAGAGATTCAGAGAGTTCCATTGCTACAAAGTGGGCAGTGAGCTTTTACCGGCTGACACAGAAATAAAGCAAATACATTTGGTTAGGTGGAAAGATCCTAGGTAGAAGTGAGTTGGTAGTTTCTGATTGGTAAAGTCTTCAGTTTCATTTTACAGTTTATGTTGAGCTTCAGTTTGTTTATGGAGGAACCTAAAGCACCGGGGCTCCCCCAGTGTAGTTTTTTTTTTAACATCAGGCACACAGAAAAGAATAAATGGTCAGATAAATATTGGAGTTGTGCTGCCATAAGTCTAGGAACTACCAGAAGCTAAGAGAGATGTCTAGAATAGATCCTTCCCTAGTGCCTTCAAAGGCAGCCTAGCCTTTGCGACCTTCTGATCGCAGACTTCTTCCTCCAAAACTGAGAGGCAATAAATGTGTTGTTTAAGCCACTCAGTTTGCCAGTCCTAGGACACTAATATTCCCATATCTAAGGATTTTCTTAAGTATGACCTTGAGTAAATGATCAACATGAACTGTTCAAACACAGTGGCTCATAAAAATTTTGAGGAATTTCTCCATCTAAATGTTTTAAATCATTCAATACTGTATTACACAGTAAAGAAAACGTTACAGCTAGAAGATGGAACAGATGAAAGAAAGCTGGGACAGTCTGGAAGAAAGCTAGGCAATGAACTCAAACAACTCATAAGAGAGCAATGATTTAGTTTCATTTCATAAAAAGAAAAAAATGGTTCTGTGGCATATTTGACCCCCAATCTCAAATGTACAGCTTTTAACAGCTCAGTGGTGGAGTTTAAAATGTGACTCTGAGACTCTTTTTTAAAAAATCAAGGAGGTTGAACTAGATGACTTCCCAAAGTCATTTACAGATTTATCATTCTGTACTTCTACAATTATGTATCCTTTAGATTCTTATAAAAAGATTTTTACCACTGCCAACATCTAAATGTGAGAAGTACATTCTGAGCCAGGTGTGGCTCCCAGTACTTACTAAGACAGGAGAAACACAGGTTCCAGGCCAGCCTCAGCAACTTGGCAAGACCCTTAGCAACTTAATGAGACCCTGTTTCAAAACAAAAAATAAAATAGGGCTGGAGGCATAGCTTGGAGGTAAAATGCCCCTGAGTTCAATCCCCAGCACCAAAAAAATAAAAATAAAAAAGAAAGAAAGTAGATTTTGATTGTATGTTTCAAGATAATAGCCATTTGCCAGTTTTTCCTCTTTTCTTTTATCCAGCCAGTTTGGAACATTGTTTTTAAATGAATAGGCTGTGATTTATAAATATATAACATGAAACTCTGGCCCTTCAATAAATCAATCTTCATCTTCTCTCCCATCCTCCCGCCAAAACAAATAGGTCACATTCTGGTAATACCTTCCAGACCTTTAAAAGTGATATATTCTACCTTAACGTCTTCCCTCTCCCCAAAAGATCCTCCTCAGTGACACTGTTTAGGTGTCACTAAAATCATTAGCCTTATATGGTTAAAACTGAACCTATCTCCAAATTCAAAACACAAATCACTTTAGGTGATTGCAGAGTAATGAATTGAATATTGTACTAAATAGTGAGGTGGGAAGAGGATGAGTAGTGTTTGGGCTCTTTGCATAATTATTGATTTCAAGCTTGTGATGGAATCAAGCCTTTACAATGCAGCTACATAAACAGGTATGACTTAGGAAACTCAGTAAATCTGAAGAAGCAAGCTTCTTCTTGTTACAGGATTTGTTTCAAGATTTAACTGATTTGGTTATAGTTCTTCATTATTTTTCTGGGTCTAGGAAAGTTTTTTCCTAAGGTCTGCAGTTTATTAATAATCCCTTTCATAAATTCGTAATTCAGCTCTAACACCTCCAAGAACATTGAGAAATGCTCTCTTTGCTCCAGTTAGAAAATGCCTTGGGAGTTCCAAGAATAGAAAACATCGACCAGGGTATTTAGCACTAGATTGACAGAACTTGGCTGGGACCTGCAAAGCAAAAGCAAGTCTTCCCTGTGGTTTTGCTCCAAGTCTGACTGTGGTTTCGCGCTATGCTAAAATGCCTTTGAGTGGTTTTATTAAGGGGAACTTGCAAAATAACCTTGTAAGAACTGTGTTCTTTATAAGAGCTATTGGTTTATCTTCAGAAAGCAAACCCCAACGAGAAAGTCAAGATCACCTTTTTAAATCGCATGTTCTCCTGAATCACAATAGGGAACACCGAAGGAAAGCAGTCTGTCTCCAAGTACTGATTCAAGAGGTAAACCCCAAGGTACACATCTTGCTTGTCGGGCAGGAACACTCCCGGGCAAGAGATCTTTAAAAAGAAAGAAAACAACAAACAAAACAAAAAGCAAACCGTGTTTGTTTTGCTAAACAGAGCTCTGTTCCTGCTAACCTCCCACAGACCTTGAAATGTCCCTCCATCACCACACTCCCACACCTGTACCTCCCAGCCACACACCCTGCCCACTTCAGGTTGGAAATTCCAGTTCCCTCCCGCATCTCCACCAGGTGTCACAATCGCGCTCTCGCCGGCTCCTCTCCCCGCCCCTCCAGGATGGCCGTGCGGAAGCGGAAGAGGCTGCAGGGCCGGGAAGCCTCTCTTCAGTCTGGCCGGGTCCCGGGGTCGGGGCCGCCTGCCGCGATGCCGAGCCCCCGGAGGAGCGTCGAGGGACGGCCGCTGGGCACCTCCGCCTCGACCAACAGCAGCAGCCCGGGCAGCCCGGCCCATGGCGGCGGCAGCGGCAGGTTCGAGTTCCAGTCCCTGCTCAGCAGCCGCGCCGCGGCCGGCGACCCGACCTGCGCCCGGCTGCGCGCGTCCGAGAGCCCGGTGCACCGGCGCGGCTCCTTCCCGCTGGCCGCCGCGGGGCCCCCGCCGGCGTCCCCTCCCCCGCTGCCCGAGGAGGACCGCATGGACCTGAACCCGTCCTTCCTGGGCATTGCCCTCCGCTCCCTGTTGGCGATCGACCTATGGCTGTCCAAGAAGCTGGGGGTGTGTGCAGGGGAGAGCTCGGCCTGGGGCAGCGTGCGGCCCCTGATGAAGCTGCTGGAGATCTCGGGACACGGCATCCCCTGGCTGTTGGGCACCCTCTACTGCCTGTCCAGGAGCGACAGCTGGGCCGGGCGCGAGGTGCTGATGAACCTGCTCTTCGCCCTGCTGTTGGACCTGCTGCTGGTGGCGCTGATCAAAGGGCTGGTTCGCAGGCGCCGCCCGGCCCACAATCAGATGGACATGTTTGTCACTCTCTCGGTGGACAAGTACTCTTTCCCCTCGGGACATGCCACCAGGGCCGCCCTGGTGTCGCGGTTCATCCTGAACCACCTGGTTCTGGCCATTCCACTGAGGGTTCTGGTGGTACTGTGGGCCTTCATCTTAGGTCTCTCCAGGGTCATGCTGGGGAGGCACAATGTCACTGATGTGGCTTTTGGCTTTTTTCTGGGCTACATGCAGTACAGCATCGTGGACTATTTCTGGCTGTCACCCCACAATGCTCCGGTCCTCTTTGTACTGTGGAGTCAACAATGACACCGTCTAATTGATTTGTGGCACCAGGAGGTCTGAAGGTTTCCACAGTCTAAACCAGCGGCCATTCCACTCGCCCCTCTTAGATATTTCAAGCTTCCCTGAGATTTCAGGTGTCCCACCATCTTGCTGTGTTGCTAGGCCAGAGCAGGTGCTGGCCAGTACTGAACACAGCCATATTAAGGGAAGAAAAAAATATATATTTATTCAACAATTGTTTATATCTCCAGGACAACTGCAGAGAAACCAAGCTGGGGTGGTTATATGGTTGTTTTTTAAAGATGACAATAAGATTCGTGTTGTATAGTAATCCCATGTCAACATATCACTTGTAAATCTAATTTTGAGAAACATCTTCATTCTAGGAATATACATGCAGATAAGCCACGTACTAATCCTAGTCCTTTTCTTGAGGTAGATTTTAAACCGTATTTTAAAAGTCTAAGACATAGGTTTTTCTAGTTTATTCTCTGAAGATCTGTTGCCACATCGGCGAGATTTCTTCTTAATCCTGATTTTCTTGGTAAGATTTTTAACATTATTATCTCTTCCATCTTTGTGGATTGGGCATTGAGAAAAGAGATTGTTTATCTTTCCCTCCTTTCAAAAGATCTTCAGATACTTATTTTCCACTATTCTTTAATACCGTCTTTTAGCATTTGAAGAACTTATTTAAAAAAGAAACACTTGACAGGTGGGTATGTCTAAGGTGCCCACAGAAAAGTAAGTATGAGACTTTGTCTTGCATAATTCTGTTGACAACCAAAAGCATGGCACAAAAAAGGACAGAGAAGCTAAGTTGCGGGGGATAGTTAGAAGAACTAAAAGTTGGGGGGTAGGCTGACCACCTATTTCGTCAGTGACCAGTATGGCAGGAGATGGGACCTTGCTGCCCATCAACTCTACTGAATAAAGAATAATGTTCCTCTATCCAGTAATAAAATGGGAAAATAATTTGATTCTTTTCTATGCAAGCGCATAAGCTTTCTCATATGTATCACAAGGATGGCCCTGTATACTATAGTTTTTCATATGGAATTCTGTTTTCCTGTATACTGCATACTTTAAGTAGCAGTATTTAACTTGAAATTCATCAGAGGAGCCTGCTGCTATATCAGGCGCAGGGTGTAACTCCTAAATTTCTGTTTACATTGACCTTTATACTTAAAGTTGTTTATCTATGATGCCTCCCCAAATCATAAGACCAAAGACTACCTGCTCATTATTATTTGACCTGGAAAGAGTGAAGAAGGGATGTGCTTTAAATGCTACTCTATCTGGAAAGTAAACCTTTAAATTGCCTAAAGAACTATTGTTTTCTGATAATCTTCATGACCAGTTATTCTGGCATTTATAAATAGAAAGGATTATGGACTGATATATAGAGATACAGTGATAAGTAGGTTCTGGTGGGGGAAGCATGAACTTTCTGAGTGAGAAGCATACTAAAAGAAAGAACAGATACTCCTAAATAAAATAAAATCATTTGTATTCCCACAACACCCTGAACATTGGCTACCTCTTCACTTTCGGAATCAGCCAAACTGTGACATTCTAAGTGGTTTGGGTTTGTTTAACCTTAGCAAGATCATTCCTTTTAATTGCAACAATATTCCAGCCAGATATTTGAAAGCAATCATATTTCCTCTTGCTGTGTCCATGAGCCTGAATATTGAGAGCTTAACTTCCAGTTTTCAGTTGTACTTCTGGAATTCCCTGTTTTAGTTGTTGGGGTCTGAGTTTGCTGGCTTTTAAAGCACAGATCAACTCACCTAACTTTCCAGAGCATCCTAAGTAC
Organism: Graphiurus murinus; assembly: GCA_004027655.1. Classification (NCBI taxonomy): domain Eukaryota; kingdom Metazoa; phylum Chordata; class Mammalia; order Rodentia; family Gliridae; genus Graphiurus; species Graphiurus murinus. Next base: position 22,104 of record PVLC010013967.1, on the reverse strand, counting down.
TGTAGAGTAGAAAACTGATTTCTTTGTTAATTAACTGTACACTGAGAAATGCATATTAAAAATCAAAATAAAATTAACCAATATGTTGAATGAAGTAAGATGAAAACTTACTTTTTGCCTTGATGGGAGAGAGAGCACTCAGCTTCTCCCGGGTTCCTTCCCCTTGCTAAACAAATTTGAGAGCTTGCTATTGATATAGCATAACTGATAATGGTCTGACCTTATTTACTATCAGCAAAGTGAGACAAAAGCAGGAAAGTTGTATTACCTTTGTTTCACAGCTGCATGTATGATGAAACCTCAGCATTAGCCAACTGGGTGGAAGCTAGCCAGATTTTCCATAGCAGTGTACTATTAGCATCGCACTTGTGTCATGGCTTTTAGAAAAGCCCCGGCAGCTTAGAAGCAAAGCTGCGTGCCAGTCTGTCCCTTACAGAGGGAAAGACTGGAAAATAGAAGCTGAAATAAGAGGAATGACTGTCCCCCAAATGAGGACAATGAGAGCTGGGTGTGGTGGTGCACACTTGTAATCCCAGTACTGGGAGGCTGAGACCAGAGGATCCAGGTTCGCAGCCAGCCTCAGCTACTTAGTGAGGCTCTCCACAACTTAGTGAGACCCTGTTTCAAAATAAAGAATAAAAAATAGGACTGGAGGTGTAGCTCCGAGGCAGAATGTCCCTGGGTTCAGCCCCCAGTACCAAAAAAAAAAAAAAAAAATGAGGTCACTCTGCCCCAGTACCTCACTTAGGAAGGATTTCGTGCATAATTATAGAACATTAGTCGACCAATTGATTCCCCTTTTGAAATTACCAAGCCAAAACCATCTAGGGGAAATAGATTAGAAAATACTCGATTGACTCATAAAGGTGGCAAATTATAAGGAAGTAATAGGGCTTTTTTTTTTTTTTTTTTTTTTTTTTTTTTTTTTTTTTTTTTTTTTTTTTTTTTTTTTTTTTTTTTTTT
>PVLC010013967.1:0-21041 GCA_004027655.1 Graphiurus murinus | reverse complement strand
AGTCTCAGCCTCCCGAATGCTGGGATTACAAGCGTGAGCCACCACGCCCGGCTGTAATAGGGCTTTTTAAAATTAGTCTTTGGTTAAAGAAGTTTTAAAATCTTTTCACAAAGGGTTATCCTATAAAAGGAAAGAAAAATCATAACTGGACTTAATGCAGAGTTGTTTACAAAAAACTAAAATTCAGAATAAAGCTAAGAAACACGTTTGCTTTGGAAGAAAAAAAAAAATGTTGGAATAGGATGACTGAATAAAAGATTAGGAAGTCCAGGAAATCAAATGTAGAGAATCTTAGGGTCAAAGATTAGGAGGAAGGGAAGGGTGGTTTAAAAAAAAAAAACAAAAAAACACCCTGACCATTGAAGAGTCTGTGCTCGAGGTTAAGGAAGGGAGGGAGGGGAGGTTGGTTGATCTCTTACCGCCCGGATCTGCAGCTCTACCACCACCTCCAGAGGCATCTTTCCCTGCGTGGGCGAAAGGACTGGGATGACAAGATCCTTTGGTGCCGACTCTTGAACCAATTTTTCTTAGTTTAGCTCAACCTCTAGGGCAAGTGTTCCCAGAAGCTTCCCCAGCCCCCACCCCTTTGTTCCCCCATGCGTTCCCCCCAGCCCAGGTCCCTCCCGCTGGGACGGGTCTCACAACTGGCGCTGGAGTGTAGAGCTTTCAGAAAGTGGAAGCGTCGCGTTGCCATAGACACTCAAACACGCAGCATTCCGCCCTGGAATGCCGCGGCCTGCCGCAGCAGCTGGGAAGGAACACCAGCAGGGGTGGCGGCCTCGCGGGCGATACCCAGCCCAGGCCTGGCGTGTGTCAGGGCATGCTAAGAGCCCTGGTTTTGTTGGTTGATTGGTTGGGGTCCCCTCCCCCCCTCGGCTATGTGTTTGACGCCAAATCTGAATAACAATTCCAATTTACTATAGTTGCCTGTCCCTGGATGTACTTTTTTTGTTTGTTTGTTTTTCAGTACTGGGGATTGAACTCAGGGGCATTCTACCTCGGAGCTATACCCCCAGCCCTATTTTTTACTCTTTATTTTGAAACAGGGTCTCACTAAGTTGCGGAGAGCCTCACTAGGTAGCTGAAGCTGGCCGAGAATCCGGATCCTCCAGTCTCAGCCTCCCAAATGGTGGGATTACAAGCGTGCCCCACCACGCCGGGCTTCCTGAATGTACTCTCTTGCTTATTAAATGTTAGGTCCTCAAGTTTAGCTTGGAAGACAGTCGCTGTCAACAGCAGGAAACGTGTGCGAATTAGAAATGCAAGGATAATTCTTAAAGAGATTTAAAAGTTAGGTATCCCATGTTAGCTGTAATAGAGAAATATTTGTCAGTCTCTGTCCCCTTGGCACTGTTCAGCCTTTCCTGGGGTTTGGTTAATCTCAGGCAAGCACTGGATTACATCATCTCCCAGTGGGTAGTTATTGCACTTGCCAGGACCACACTGTAAAATCTGTCAGAGGTGGAAGGCAGAACAAGGGCTATTAACTGGTAGAGGGAATCACACTTTTAATTCATTATATTTGATAAACAAAAAAATGAAGGAAGGGAGGGAGAAGTGGCTGATTCTAGACAATCCAAATAATCTGGGAGGGCCAATGCTGTTTTGGGGAAAAAAAGTGTCATTTATTATTAACATTCCATATTGAAGATTTATACAATTGGAAATGGTACAGAAAGATGTCCCCAAAGAACAGAGTATTCATTTCAATAATTGAAGTTCCTTTCACTGGAAGGGATGTACTTGGTGTACTGAAAGATGATATATTGTGTTCTTCCCAATTCTTAGTGTTCTATCTCTCTGCATACCAAGAGATTTTGTAGATTCTTTGCTTTCTTCATGGGTGCCTGGCTCCCTATAGTGACCAGAGAACATCATTAACAACTTTCTGGCATAAGACTTGTCAATGATCCTCTCAGGTAAGTCACCAACACCAATACTATGATATCAAGGACAGTAGTAATCAAAACACATTTATGAATAAGTAGCAAGAAGTTTAATAGAGGGGAGAAATCTTTCTGTACTGAGAATCTACAAAGAGCTAGGCATGTGGCATATGCTAAGTCATTTCATCCCCTCAATAACTCTTTGAGGGAGACATTATTATCCCTGCTTTACAGATACAGAATCTAAAGCCAAATAGACTTTTGCCCTAATAAGGAGAGTAGTCATGGTTTGTCCAGGTGTGCCCTGCCATATCACTGCCCCTGCAACACAGACATCCTATGGATCCCTACAGGTAACTGTCTATCCCATCAAATGCTCTTTCTGGTCTTTAACTCTGGGTATAATTGGGCTCTCTTTGCTTGGTTTCATGGCCCAGTCCTGTTCTGGCTTCCTTCCAACTCCCTGGCCATTCTTTTTGTTTCTGTTCATCCTCCTCTATTTGGCCAGGAAATTTTGTAGATTCTTTGCTTTCTTCATGCAAAGAATCCTTATCTAGGGGTGTCATCTAATGTAGATATTAACTAACATATGTACAGATTTACATATCCCACCCAGGCCTCTCCTGCTCTCCCTGATAAGATGGAATCTCAGTGTGTGTGTGTGTGTGTGTGTGTGTGTGTGTGTGTGTGTGTGTGTGTCCCCTCTTTGGACCAATTACCACAACAGCAGTTTTACATTTGTTTCTGTGATTGTTGACTACTGTTTATTTTCATAATCTGGAACTCAGCATGGCTAAGCATTTATATTCTAAGTAACTAGGTTGGCAAATGCTCAGTAAATAAATATCTTGGAATAGATGGTAAGTGCAGATATGGTCAAGCCAGTCTATGCAGTTAATGTCCACAGGTAATGGGAAGTCTTACCACATCAGGGTAAACTAAATATGTCAAATGAGAAAGGATCAGGCTCACCTACTTCAGCTAGCTTGTGGGGATATTAAATGAATTGATGAAGGATAATTATATTCTGTTAATTTCCCGACCATGGTCATTTCATTTCATGCCATGGAGATACAGAAGTTGCTACATATACAATCTGCTGCTTCTACTGGAGGCCAAGCAAAGCCAAGTCAAGAATTGGATTGTTACCACTCCAAAAGAATGGCTTCATTACCTGTGTAGGCATCTCTTGATGACAGCAAACAGATCCCAATGAAAAACTTCTATTCTCATAGTGTTTCTGCAGTGTACCTTGATCAGCAATGACATCAGCACTGCAGAAATGACACATCAGTACATCCTACTCATATCCTGGCCCCGGATGAGAAAATGAAACTGTCCCAAATGGGAATTTTCCAGAGTAAATGAGTAAAGAACAAGAACAAAACAATCATAATTATGGCTGAAATCTTCCTTTTAACTAAAAGAAAACTAATTATAAGATGTAAAATTATAAACATTTCTTTTCAAATAACAAATGCAGTATTTGGGGGGAGAGGTGCAGGATACTGAACCTAGAGGCATTCTATCTCTGAGCTACACCCCTAGCCCTATTTTATTTTATTTGTTTTTCTCTATATTTTGGGGGGTACTAACGATTGAACTGAGGGGAATTCTGCCACAGAGCTATATCACCAGCCCTATTTTTTACTTTTTATTTTGAAACAGGGTCTCACAGACTTTCTGAGGCTGGCTATAAACTTGCGATCCTCATGTCTCAGCCTCCCAAGTATTGGGATTACAGGTGTGGGCCACCATGCCCAGCTACATATAACTACTTTGGAGAGCAATTTGATAACATCTATCAAAATTTTTAATTTGACCCAGCAATTCCACTGCTGAGTATCCCATGGAAATACCTTCATGAAAACAAAGACGTATGCTGTACCATTACTTATAATATAAAAAAAAATACTAAAAACTAACATACTGTTCATTAGGTAGGGTGTGATTAAATCAGTTATGAGTTGGCCACGTGATGGAATATTACACAGTATGGGGAAAAATGAGTCAGAGCCATAAGTCCTAACAGTAAATAATTTCTAAACTCTGGAGCTAAAAAGGAAAAAAAGGCAGGGCATTAAAAATGTCTCTAATATACTATCATTTAGGAGAAAAGAAGATTATGTGTACATATATATTTAGAATACTCCTAAAAACATACACTAGGTCTCTCTGAGAAGGGGAGCTGGGGTAAAGAGGTAAAGAGGAAACTTGCTTTTTATTAAATATCCTTAGGTACTTTAAAATAATGTTTTTGCCAAGATCTTGCATTATCTAATTCAATAAGGAAACAAAACAAGCAGAAAAAAGAAAACAATAGAATGGATAAATCTGGAAAAATAGGAAGGAGAAAGAGGTCAGTTACATGGAAGAGACCAAGGAGAAGTATTGAGAGGTAGAAGGAAAACCATTACCAACAATAACACTAACACCTTTGGAATTTATATTAAATTTAGGATTTATATGGACCTTACTTTATGCCAGGCACTGCTCAAAGCACCTTGTGGCTTCAAAGAAGCAAAGAAAAAAGTTTTCCTTTCCCATTTTCCCCCCTTTTGGCCTTCAACCCCTAAATTCAAAAGGTTGTTTAGGTGCAGTGTTTCTCAACTTTTATTTGTAATTGATTATTATTGTTACATATTCATTGAAAAACATTCATTTGACCCAATGCAGGAAACCTAATTGGAAAATAAAGATCCTTAGAAACTTACTTTACAGAGGTAATCATTAAATTTCCTGTATACCCTTGAGGAATTTTATACCCCCCCACACACAATGACTTGTTTTTATGTAAATAAGTCCACTCTCTTTCTATACAAATACATACATTTATCTATTCTGCAACTTTTTTTTTTACCTAACAACAAATTTTGGAGATATTTCTCTATTAGCACATTTAGATCTACTTTACTCTTTTGAAAGACTAATATCCCATTGTATTAATATGCTGTAATTTATGAAGTTCCTCCATTGATAGGCAGTTCTATTGTTTTTTGTCTTTTTCTTACCATGGAAAAAACATTTCTGTAGATAAATCTTTGGATATTGATGCAAAACTAACTATTGGATAATTTTCTGGTAGTGAAATTGCTGAACTTAAGCACTTAAGCTTCTCAAATAGTCAAGTTACTCTTACCAAAAGGTTATACAAATAACATAACTAACAGCATTTCCTCATGTCTTGATCAATATTTGCTATTAACCAACTTCAAAAGTTTGCCAATCTAATGGACTGAAAAAGTGGCGTTTTATTGTTCTTATTTGTATCTCTAACAGTAGGGCAGCAAAACTTTATTGTTAAACATGCAGATTTTGAAGTTAGATTCCTTTGGCGGGATCCTAGCTCTTCCTCCTCTTAACATGTGTGACCTTGCTAGACTTAGAGGCCCACACCTGTAATCAAGTACTTGGAAGGCTGAGAGAGGAGTATCACAGGTTGGAGGTCAGTTTCAGCAATTTAGCAAGGCCCTCAGCAACTTAGCAAGACCTTGTTTCAAAATAAAAAGGGCTAGGGGAGTAGCTCGGAGAATGTCCCTGGGTTTAATCCCTAGTACCAAAAAAAAAGTGACCTCAGGGACGATGAGTCTCTTTCTTCTAAAAAAAAGATGTGTGTGTGTGTGTGGGGGGGGAGATATTGAGAGCACAGATCTTTAGGATTAATAGAGATATGGAAGATTACAGAATTAATCCTATAAATTCCTATACATTTTCTACTAGTGGGTACTCGTCTTAATTTTTTGGAACCTGTTCACTCCAGTACTTTATGTTGGGTGTCCTTCTCGCCAGGTTTTGCAGAACTGATTGCTCGTAATCCGAAATGAGCTCCGTTTTTAAAAATTGTCCCTCTCCAACCCTGCCTCAGACTGCTGGTTTATGCATCAACTGTACAGGGAGGAGTAGCAGTTTTTGAACAACACTCAAAGTGAAAGCGGTCCGACCACCTCCAGGAGACCAGAATCCACTGTTTACAGTGTAGAGAACACTAGATAAGTACCGGACACTACCTAACAAACGTCTCACCACGCGCAGAGCCATTAGGGGTAAACCTGCAGCAGCGCGGAACCGCTTCGGAGCTTTAAACTAGGAAGATTCAGACCTACCCGCTACCCCTGGCAGCCGGGCCACGCCCACGGCCGCGCCCCCGAGGCCACGCCCTACCCGGAAGTGACGCGCCAGGCGGAGCACTTCCTTCGTCCGCCGGCGGCGCGGCTGGGCCTGCGCGGGGCGTGCGTCGGTGTCGCTGCCAGCAGAGGGATTGTGGGTAACGGCCCCGGCCGGTGGGGCGGCTGGCTCTGCGCAGCAGCTTCTATTCACGCCAGGTCCGTTGGCAGTGGCGGTTGTGGTGCCCGGGCCAGTGGGACATGGAGCAACCGTGGCCGCCGCCGGGACCCTGGAGCCTCCCCCGGGCCGGGGGTGAGGCTGAGGAAGAGAGTGACTTGGACATGTCCCCCGGTTCTCCCCGTTGCCCGCCGCTGCCGGGCGGTGGCGCCCAGGTGAGGGGGCCCCCGCGTTCTGCGGGGGGAGGGGGAGATGCTGTCGCCAAGCCCCTGGAGCGCCGCATCTCCCCGAGCTGCTCCTGCGCCCACCCAGCCGTGGGGGGCCCGGTGCCTTCCCACCGCTATTGTAGCATCTCCGGAGGGAAGAGGCGATGGCCCTGTATTCATCCCCACCGCCACCTCCACTCACACCTTTTCAAGCTCACCTTGGATGATTTCTGCTCACCCCTTGGAAGACGTTCCTCCTTCCTCCCCTTCTTGACAGCGCCCAGATTGGGGGCGGCTCACGCTGTGTAACACTGACCCTTTGTCCTCTTGTGCGTGCTTTTATCCGAATACTTTATTCTGTTAAAGGCTCCACCGTACTTGTGCACAGTTGAAAGGAACAGTGAGTGCGTGTACTTTAACGTTACCCTGAGTCCTGACAAAGATTTCACATGTGCTTTCACCCACGTTGACATCTGAGGAAATTCCTTAAACCTTGCTTTTGATGCTGATACACACCTTACATTGGCATGACTATTTTTTCTCTACTGTTTTTAGTTTTGCTTCATGTCATTCTCCAGTAAAAACATATCCTGGAGAAAAGACACAAACTTGCCTTTTCTTTCAGACTTTCCCCTCAGATCCTGGATGCTACTTGTGGTTTTCAACCCAGCTTTTCTATTTCTAAAACTTATCTAAACTGTTATATACCATTAGGATTTGTCTGGGTCCTCTCTTAGGGTGTGCTTACATACATCACGTTTTCTAGATTTTTCTCCCGACCCGAGTGTATCTTGAACCATATTCCAAGAGCATAGACAAAACACTAATATGTTCAATGAAATGAATTATAGATGTCTGCCTTGCAGGCTTTTTGCAAATTGGGTCCAATAAAACCGTAACAGAATTAATAGCAGTTTTTCTCAAAACTCATTTTGCTCAATGTTAGTGAAGATGAGTGATTTCACTTGCTTGCCAATAAGTGTAAAATTGTCAGTCTTATGTCCAACTAATGGAGTTAGTTGGCTATAAACAGGGAAAAATGCTGTTTCATAACCACAGTCTGTACTTCAGTCAGCTCATCACTGGGAAAGTGAGGCAGAATAAGAGTTGATGTGTCAGTAGTCACCCACTAATTATGGATCGGCAGTGTCATCTTTCTATACAGAATGGGTTGTGAGCACATAATGTGTTAGGAAGAATGAACAGCAGTTGCTGTTGTCAATTTTGAAGGCCTATGGAGAGGAAAAATAGTCTCAAGAATATCAGGGCTTTGTGGTTGAGTTACACAAGTAACCTAAGACAAACGCAGTAATAAAAATATTTATTTTGTACTTGTTCACTTATAAACTCATTTGGGTGAAAAGGATTTTAGAAGTGAATAGATTTATCTCTTTCATTAAAAAGTTCCCTGGGGCCATATAGCTAGTCAAAACTAGAATTTATGACTCCTAGTCCAGTATTTTTCCCACCACACTTACCCATCCTGTAAAATACTATAAAACTTGATTTGACTGAAAGCACCTTCAGATGGTCTTAAAATTTGCAAAGTGAGCCGGGTGTGGTGGCGCACGCTTGTAATCCCAGCATTCGGGAGGCTGAGACCAGAGGATCCGGGTTCCCGGCCAGCCTCAGCTACCTAGTGAGATGCTCCGCAACTCAGTGAGACTCGGTTTCAAAATAAAGAATAAAAAATAGGGCTGGGGGTATAGCTCGGAGGTAGAATGCCCCTGAGTTCAATCCACAGTACTGCCAAAAAAAAAAAAAAAAAAATTGCAAAGTGATTACTAAGTGTTTAACATAGTGTTTACTACAAATCTACTTGGTTTGTCTTGCTGGCTTTATGACTTAAGTTTTGGGATTAGAATATTTGGAAAGAAAAAATGTTTGATCCAATCAATAGTCATTTACAATCCTTTAAAAAAGCTTGTTTGGTTTTTGCCAAATATGAGGAATTTAGACATCTTAATGTAATAAGTGATGTATGGTTCTGAGGTCCAGTTAATGTCAAGGCAGATTGGAATATAGAGGTCTTTTTTGAGAATTTTTTATATAAAGTTATATTAGTATACTTTAATGCTAAACAGTACTTTTTCGGAATTTATGTCCATTAAAAATCATGTCTCTCTAAGACCTAATACTTTATTTAATCATCTGGATATATGTTCAATAGTTTTCTCTAAGGGCCAAATGGTGTCTGGGTTGTCTATGGAGAAGAATTTAAATAAAGTTTTTTAGAATTGCTTTGAGAAATAAGTATTTGTTTCCATATAATTTGAAAATGTACACTATTCCATTTATCAATATTACCTTTCCTGGTTTAGTTTTGTCTTTCTTCCTTTCTTTTTTTTTTTTTTAATTTTTTTTGGTACCAGGGATTGAACCCAGAGGCAGTCTACCTCCAAGCTACACCCCCAGCCCAGTTTTATTTCTTATTTGGAAACAGAGTCTCACAGAGTTACTGAGAGCCTTGCTAAGTTGCCAAGGCTGGCTTTGAATCTGCCATCCTCCTGTCTCAGCCTCCCAAGTACTGGGGTTACAAGCATGTGCCACCAAATCTAGTTTAGTTTTGTCTTTTTACAAATTAAGTTTTATAGATTTTTTTTTTCCTGTCTCCCCTCCCTCTTGTGGTACTGGGGATTGAACCCAGGGGCATTCAACTTCCGAGCTATACCTCCATCCCTATTTTTTATTTTTGAAACAAGGTCTTGCTAAGTTGCTGAGGCTGGCCACAAACCTGAGATCCTCCTCTCTGCCTCCCAAGTACTGGAATTATAAGTGTGCACCACCATGCCCAGTACCTGGCCCCATTTTTAAGCATAGCTAGTCTCCAGTTATTTTTTATCCTATTTAAGATAGAAAAGTAAAAATAAATGTTTTACTTGGTTATGTAAGGATATAACATGTGGTACTTGGGCTCCAAACCTGCCGAATGAGTAAATAAAATATTTGAATAGCAACAGTGTCCATATTTGCCCCAGTAGAAGTCTTTGCCTGAAAACTCAGCTAGGAAGTAGGGCTTGCTTGCTACTTGCCTCTGAATTCTTTACCACTATTAGTCTGTTCTAAGAAGTGGAGATTTGATTCAGTATTCATCTAACATTGATGTAATTCCAAACCCTCAAGAAGTTGATAATTGGGAAGACAAAAAAGTGTAATTTGAAAAACACTATTACAGAAATATGCACAACTTGGGTAAGGAGAGAATGAATAATAAAAATCTTAGGTGATGCCAGAATTTGGAATAGAGGGGGAGTTACCTAGAGTGAGGAGGATTGCCAATTTAAGGGGTGGGATGGGAGGACAGGTTGAGGGTAAGAGATAACCAAACAAAGAGTAACTGGAACTAAGTCTAGAGAGATAATAGGAAATGATATCATAAAGGACCATGCCGTGCCACAGGATTTGCTCTTTATTCCAAGATTTAAGAATGAATAATATGATCAGATTTGGTTTTGTTTGTTTTTTGAAAGATCACTACTATCTAGTAGGTCTGTGTGTGTGTGTGTGTGTGTGTGTGTGTGTGTTTTAGAACAATCACTACAGCCTTACAGCCTAGTAGAATGGAGAGTGGTGCAGGACAAGATAGACTGTATAATTCAGATGTAAAATTATAAGGGTTTGGATAGTGTTGCAAGTAGGGGAACAGATTGGAGAGAGGTTATTTTGAATAGAATTCGAAGTTTATCTATACTTGGCCAAGAAATCATGAAGATGGTGCCTTTAGCTTTTGTTTTACAGAGCCAAGGAATATAAATAATTAAACATCCATCACATTGTTTTATGCATAGTTACTAAGTAAATATCAAAACTAATTACTACTAAGTAGAACAGAACCAGTTGGTACTTTTTTTTTTTTTTGGTACTGAGGATTGAACACAGGGGCATTCTACTTCCAACCTACACCCTCAGTGCTTTTTAAATAACTTTTTTTTTTTTTTTTTTTTGCTGTACTGGGGGTTGAACTCGGGGGCGTTCTACCTCCGAGCTACACCCCCAGCCCTATTTTTTATTCTTTATTTTGAAACAGAGTCTCACTAAGTTGCGGAGTGCCTCACTAGGTAGCTGAGGCTGGCCGCGAACCCGGATCCTCCGGTCTCAGCCTCCCAAATGCTGGAATTACAAGCGTGCGCCACCACGCCCGGCTTAAATAACTTTACTTATTTTTATTAGGATTAAGTTAAAAGATATATTTTTGATATAATCATTTTAAAAATGGAAATTTCTATTAAGATCTTCCAATCACTAAGGTTTGGGACAATACAGAAAGTGGAAACCAAGAAATGATTATTTATAAAATAAAGGAAGTTCTTGACAGTGAAGAATTTTGCAGAAGAAAACCCTTTAAAGGTTTGTTTTTCAGCATGTGGAATGTTGAGGTGATGAATTAGATTTAACTTTGTTCTCATTCTGTTGTTTCAGGATTATGAAGACATAAATCAAATGTTGAGCAGCAGCTATATGCAAGTCACTGTGATAGTTGCCAGGTTTTGTGTTGTTGTTAGTTGCTGGGGGAGGGGCATAGATTAACAAAGAAGCTTAGAGTTTAGTTGATGAAACAAGGCCTATAATATAAAAATGTCACTGTAGACACAGAAAGTGATATGCTAATGCTGTGCACCAAACACTTGGTGCAGAGATTCTTTAAATCAAAAAAATAAATAAATAAATAAAATTGAACTGTGGTACACAAACATATCCATTGTGCCTTCTTTATTTCTTACAAATACTATTTCTCCATTCAGATATATAGCCATGGGATTGAGCTGGCTTGCCAAAAGCAGAAAGAGTTTGTGAAGAGCTCTGTGGCGTGCAAATGGAATCTTGCCGAAGCGCAGCAGAAACTTGGTAGCTTAGCACTGCATAACTCTGAGTCCTTGGATCAGGAACAAGCCAAAGCACAAACAGCAGTATCAGAACTGAGACAACGGGAAGAAGAATGGCGACAGAAAGAAGAGGCCCTAGTACAAAGAGAGAGAATGTGTCTATGGAACATGGATGCCATTAGCAAGGATGTTTTTAATAAGGTATGACTTTTTATTGGGCCACAGAGAAAGAAGAAAAAACTGAAGCATTTGCACATATTTATTAGCAAAGCAACTGAATCCTGTAAACAGTTTACTATTTTGATGGTTTATGAAAAGTGCTTGTTGCAGAAATCTGTGTCCAAGAGTCTAATTTGGGCAGTCCTTAATACAAGTAAATGGCTGCAGTATGGCACGTGGCACACTGTAGTGTGGGCTCTGGATTCGTACTGCCTCAAATCTCAGCTTTGTCAGATGCTGGCTTTTTGACCTTGGGCAAGTCACTTAACATCTCTAAGCCTTGATTTCTTCAAAAAAGGTAATGTTTTAAAAGTGTAGTGACATGGAGCCTGGTATATGGTAAAGCTCAGATGTTATGAGTACTTTCTGATGTTGCTGTGTTACCTGCTTACTGTCAGTTTTGTAACACATGTATTTAGTTACTGGATTTATTAAATAAAAGCCTTTTATTATTTATTTTCCAGTATATATTTAGTAAACTTAGGTAATAATTTAGACTTAATGTTGTAAGCATTAGTACTGAAAGAACTCTTTAGAAATAATTTAGACATTTCTCCCTTTTGAGGATTGAGTTCAAGAAGGAGGGTTCTACCTCTGAGTTACACCCCAGCCCTTTCTTTATTTTTTATTTTGAGATAGGATCTCACCAAGTTGCTGAGGCTGGCCTCAATTTTGCAGTTCTGTCTCAGCCTCCCAAGTACTGGGATTACAAGTATGTTCTACCATACCCAACTTAGACTCTTCCGTCTCTTAAATAGTAGAATACTTTTGTCAAGTTAATAGTTTTTTGAGAGTAGTGTTACGTTTCTTAATAGAATATATAGGACTTATTCTTTTACTTTTGTATCTGAATAAAAAAAAATGGGTTTAAGTTATAGGAAAGTCAGAGTGTTTATAGCTGGGATAGTATGGAAGAGCGGAGTGAGGTAATGACCAATTTAAGTATGTTATGAAAACAGTTTGGTGCATTCCAAGCAGCACCTTTCAGAAGAATAGTATAGAAAACATCAGAGTGCATCCACTTGGAGAGGATCGATACTGTATAGTAAAACTTAATTTTAGGAATTTGTGTGCATGTTAGAACATAATGTATAATCTGTCTTAATCTAAACTGTAGTCAAAAAGTTTGAAAGTTCTTCCTCTAGAGCTTCAGATTGCAGGCAGTTCTTCATTTTCATTTTTTGTTTTGTTTTGCTCATTGTTTGTGGTGCTGAGGATTGAACCCAGGGCCTTGTGCATGTTATGCAAATGCTTCATTACCCCAACCCCTGCAGGCAGTTTAATTTACCAGTCTCATTTACTTGTTTATATACATGCACTGCTGAATAAATATTATACATAAAAGCATTCATAACATGCTTTTAAGGATTGAGAAAATATCTAAATCCAAGTTATAAAATATTTTCCCTTACATCTCATATTTTGCACCTTCTACTTTGGTCTTTGCTTTAGAGTTCCTTTAATTGAATCACCTTATTGTATAAATTAAGAAATTGAACCTCCTCTTATTTAAAAGTGAAGAAACTGAAAAGTAGAGTGACTTGATAACATAGTAGTGGTTTATATTTGGGGAAGAAACCCCTGATTTGGGGATTGAAAAACTAGGTAAGGTAAAGAAAGGTGTTGAATGTCTTTTATTAAGAGTCCTTTAAGAATGAAAATGATATCTAATTAGTAATGAAGATAATAGATGTTAATAATGGACATAATTAGCCTGGTTGGACTTTTAAAATCCCATGTTCCTTAAGCTACTCAGGGTTTATGCATTTGTTTTCCATTTGAAAACTAGAGATTCTAGAATTTGATTTCAAAAAATGCATGAGAAGGGGGAAAAAGGCAAAGCCTAATAACTTAATGAACTAATACTTCTAATATGGGATAAAATGATATTCTATGTTAAGTAACAGTAATTTATATTAAGCCTTATTTAGGAGAAACTTTTTTTTTCTCCCTTTCTTGCGATACTGGGGATTGAACCCAGGGACATTCTACCTCCTCCTCACTATACCCTCCAGCCCTATTTATTCTTTATTTTGAAACAAGGGTCTCGCTAAGTTGCGGAGAGTCTCATTAAGTAGTTGAGGCTGGCTGTGAACCTGGATCCTCCTGTTTCCGCCTCCCAAGTACTGGGATTACAAGTGTGTGCCACCACGCCCAGCTTGGAGAAACATTTTTAATGAAGTTTATGAACTTACAGTTGGGTACAAGTATTTTGGTGTTCATTTTTCCACTTTGCTAAAATGGCTAAAGGAAACAGTTCAGAGAATTTAAAAGCTTTTAGCTTTAACACAAAGGTGGATTTTGTATATTATCCACTCATAGTGTTCCCTGAGCCTGAAGCAAGGATAACGCTAGTACATTAATGTGGAGACTAGAGAAGGATAGGCCTTCAAGCATCCTCTGTCCCTTTGTTGACCCTTTGGACACTTAATACGAGGATGGTTTGGGACTTTTTATCTTTTTAATATGGAAAATTTAAATAAATGAAGTAAACAGGTAATCCCCATGTTGCACATCAATGCTGTCATCCTCCTGCCATTCTCTTTCATCTATACCTTCACCCACTCCCCATCCCTGCTTGATGATTAATTTTTTTGGTTTGGCTCTTGGATAGCATTTTCTTTGAGATACCCAGATGTTACATGTAAAATTCTAACAAGTAGATATACTTGTGTAATCCACACTCTTATTAAAATATGTAAAGTGAAACTTAAAAAATGAGTATTTAAATCTTTAGTGTCCAGCCTATTGGGACAGTGAAGTTCAGTGGTTTTCTACTAATTTGTAAAGGAATACTTCTTTGAATTTGTTCTAAACCCTCAGGCTTTGGGAATAGACTGCTCATTCTTGTCTAAGTTCGCATTCACCCTACTTTTAACCATTATTATTTTCTGAACTTCTCATCCTATAACCTACTTGTTTCTATCCTCCTGGCATCCACTCTCACTTACTCTCATGAACAGTCTTAATTACTTTCTTTTGGACCAGCTCTGGTTTTGCTGTATGTGCATTACCACTAGCCCTATCAGTACTTTCTTTTTTGAGAAAAAATATTTATTTTTTATTTGTTTGTTTGTTTATTTATTTTGCAGTACTGGGGATCGAACCCAGGGGGATTCTACCTCCAAGCTATACCCACAGCCCTATTTTTTTTTCTTTATTTTTGAAACAGGGTCTCGCTAAGTTGCGGAGGGCCTCACTAAGTAGCTGAAGCTGACCAGGAACTTGTGATTCTCCTGTCTCAGCCTCCCAAGTACTGGGATTGCAAGTGTGTGCCACCATGCCTGGCTTGAGAAAGATTTTAATAGCAAAACATGGTTATTGTAAAATAAATACATAAACAATAAATACATAAAATAGAAATTGAAAGGCTCCCTTTACCTCTAGTTCCATTTCCCAGAGATAACCTCTGTTAATAGTGCATCATATATTTCTAGACTTTGTGCCTTATTAATTTATATATTTTTCTCCTCCACAATATATTTCTAGACTTTCTTTGCGCCTATACTAACTTATATATTTTTCTCCCCCACAACAGGATCATTCTTTATCTGAATAATTTGCCATATCTATACATATTGTTCTAGAGGGAGTGTTTTCCTAAGTGTTATTTTGGTTTTGCCTTGCATTTATACCCCAAAACTATTTAAAATAATTTTTCTTCCAGAGGGAATGGTGAATACAGTGTTTATAAAGTTAATGTCTCTTAACACAGTAGTCACAAAGAATATATTTTCATTTTGTCTCTGCTTTTGTTTCTTTAATTTCTAACATAGCCTACATTTATACCACAAATTAATTAGGACTGTCTTTATATTCCAGTCATTTGCTCAAAATCGTACATTGGTTTTGTCTGGGAGCTTGAGACTTGAGAGGACTGGTCTAGATCTGCGCTGTCCAACTCGATAGCCACTAGCCACATGTGCCATTGAGCGCTTGAAATGTGGCTAGTCCGAATTGAGATGTGCTGTAAGTGTAAAATACACACCAGATTCCGATGACTCAGTGCCAAAAAAAGTAAAATATTTCCTTAATAATTTTTTGTGCTGCTTACATGTTGAAATGATAATATGTTGGATATGTCTGGTTAAATAGTATAGGTTATTAATTTCATCTGTTTCTCCATTTTTATGTGGCTAATAGGAAACTTTAAACTATATTTGTGAATTGGATTATATTTCTATTGGACAGTGCTGGTCTAGATGGCAGAATATATAAAGAAAAAATGCTTTCATTTTGACATACATAAACTTTTGTGTGCTTCCTAATTGTAAACTAGCAGAGCTAGTTTGTACTTTTCATTTTGGCAGTGATAGTATTGGTATAAATGGGATCACAGACAGTTCTAAGAAACTGTCTTGCCAGTTTTGCTAGCTAGATAAAACTTCGTTCTTGGTCTATTTTATGACTGATTTAACTGAAATAAGCACTTCCTTAATAGAAATTTATACTTGATTTCAAGATTCAAACTGGCCTCTCTTAAGAAAAATTTATTAGAAATTCAACCAAGAAGCTAGGCATGGTGGCAGACACCTGTAATCCAGTACTTGGGAGGCTGAGACAGAGATTTGTAGGTTCGAGGTAACTTAGCGAGACCTTGTTTCAAAAATAAAAAGGGTTGGAGATGTAGCTCAGTGGTACATCGCCCCTTGGTTCAGGTTCAATCCCCAGTACTATTTAAAAAAAGAAAAGTTCATCCAAAATCTATTTTTTTGGTTTATCTCTTTTCAAAGAATTTATAGTAAATATACTTATTCTCAATGTGCTTTGAATTTCAGAGTTCATTTCCAGCAAGAAATCCAAAATTAGCTAGAGTTGCAAATATTTATAGGAAGTGAATAATTCGATCATAAATTATGCGTGTAAAATATCTTTTTTCTTTCTTTCTTTTTTTTTTTTTTTTGATACTGGAGATTGAACCCAGGAGCATTCTACCTCTAAATTACGGCCCCAGCCTTTTTATTTTTTGTTTTGAAACAGAGTCTTGCTAAATCAGCCTCCCAGGTACTGGGATTACAGGCATGTGCCACCACACCAGGCTCATAAAAGATCTTTCTGTTTCTACCTTTAATAGGGAAATTCATTTTAACAAAAAAGTTAATTCTACGCCAGGCTCATAAAAGATTTTTCTGTATCTGCCTTTAATAGGGAAATTCATTTTAACAAAAAAGTTAATTCATTTGTTTTTCTGTATGATTTCCAAGATGAATCTATAGTTTTCCATACATATATCATTTAAAAAAAAAAACTAATGAAACTCCCAAAAGAGAAAATTTTAAATTTTTAATGAAGAGTTTAACAGATTAATAATGTAATAGGATAATGCTGTATCATTTTTATATTGTCTATAGGAAGGATTGCTAGGCATTCAGTATCTGAGAAAGAAAATTCAATTAGAACATAAAATCTGATTTTAATTTCTAAAATTTTTTATAGAGTTTTATTAATCAAGATAAAAGGAAAGAAACAGAAGATGAAGATAAATCAGAATCATTTATGCAGAAATATGAGCAAAAAATCAGACATTTTGGTAAGTCTACTAACTTGAATTTCCTTCTTTGTAATGTTTGGTATCATAAGTGTGTGTTAAAAAACTGGATTTATTAAATGGGAGCCAGAAGAAAGAAGGTAAGTAACAAATTCCAGTTGTGTAGCTAGTTTGGCAGAGTCATACAGATCTTGTTTTGGACCTTTTAGGGGGTCATGAATAAAATGGATTAACAGAGCAAATCAAATTGTGAAGAAAATACTCCCCTCTAAACCAATCTAAAGTCTTCTTTATTCCATAGTCTGTTTCTCTTTCTTTTTTTTTTGTGGTGTTGGGGATTGAACCCAGGGGCATTCTACCTCCAAGCTATACTCCCAGCCCTATTTTATTTTGAAACAGTATCTTGCTAGGTTGTTAAGAGTCTCAGTACTTGCTGAGACTGTCCTCGAACCTATGATCCTCCTGTCTCAGTCTCCCAAGTACTGGATTTCAGGGGTGTGTCACCACACCCCGTTTTCCATTTCTCAGTTGGTCTTTGTTTTATTCTTTATTCTTTTTTGATTCCCTGATTTTTGCTTATTTTATTGTTGGAAGACTAGCATTCATTTTTTTCAGGTTTTGATGTTGTATAATTCAGAGAGGTCCTTTAACTGTTACTCAGATAAATATTTTAATAGAAATGTATATGCAAATAACAGAAATAGTTTTTTTCTGTTGGAGGAAGAAGAGTGGGATGAGGTTGATAAAAAGTGAAGGCTTCCTAGAGAAGGTGACATGTGAGCTTGCTTATACGGAATAGATAGTATTTTCTATGTAGATAAGGCAACCAGGAGCAGCTTGTAAAAATGCAGAGTCAGGAAACAGCTTGGTGTGTGCTGAGAATTATAGGCAGTATGATACTGCTGAAGTGAAAATACTACTGGAGAAATGTTAGGCATTAAGGTTCAGAGCAATCCCAAGTAATACGTTAATTTAATAAGCATGGTTTTCATTTGTACTGTGTTCATGAACATTTTAAATGGCATTTTGAAATCTTTTCTACTAGTGTTTTTCCCCACAAATATCTAGAGTTTCACTTATTTTTCAATTATGTCAAGACAATGGACAGTACTTTCAATTTTTCCCTTTTATGTAGTTTTCTCATAAAATACAACTCTTATTTTAAAAATTTAATCAAGAATAGTACTTGAAGCTGAGTGTGGTGACGCACACCTGTAATCCCAATACTTGAGAGGCTGAGATAGAAGGATTGCAGGTTGGCGGCCAGCCTCACAACTTAGTGAGTCCCCCATCTCCCTGACCCCTCCCATCTACTTGACTCCTCCCCATCTCCCCAACCCCTCTTCAACTCCCTAACCCCCCATTTCCTGTCCTGACCTCCACCCCATCTCCTTGACGCCCTCCCTACCTCCAGGCCAGCCTCACAACTTAGTGAGTCCTTCCACAACTTAGTGAAACCTTGTTTCAACAAAAAAAATAGGACTGTGGGTGTAGGTCAGAGTTAGAATAATACCTCAGTACCTGAAGAAATAAATGTAGACAAAGTTTATATTTCTAATTATTATTATTGTGGTATTCTTTATAACAGAAAAAATGAGTAAGCAGTACTCTCTTGGACAGATACTAAATTCTTTAAACAAGCAGCGCCTTGAGTCATAAGTATAAAAGGCAGTAATTTTGCAAGTGAGTCTTAGTTGTGTTATGTGAGTTGTCATTCCAACCTATAGTCCTTGCTTCCTAAGCCCATGTGTTTTGCTGTAGGAAAAAATATGTACCATCAAATGGTTGCAAATTGCATCTCATAGAATAGCATCCCTCAAGGTGTTTTTACCCAGGTGGCATTCTGTAGGTTAGTTGTTTTGGAGCCATAGAGCCTAGCAGATGAAACACAGTTTCCTTACTTTTGTTGTAAACTGAGTGTCTTGGTCAAAATCAGTTTTGCTTAGGAAAATAACCTCACAAGGTGTTGTAACCCACCTGGCACTAAGACTGAGTCTTTAATAAATCATTTCACCATTCTGTAAAACCTACTTCTAAATAATGATGCTCATAAGAGCAGTGAATTTCATGAGCCCAGTCATCTTTTTTTTTTTTCTTATAAAATGAGCCAAAAAACAATGTGGTATGGTGAAAAATTCATTTAGTAGGACCACAGATGTATTACTGGGAAAAGCAAAGTAAGGAGAGAGGGCAATTCCAGTTCTAGAATGAACTGGTTCAAGTGAGGAATTACTGGTCCCTCCAAGATGAAATGGGACCAAGATATGCAACCTGTGGCTTGATGACTGGATAGTTTCTCCAGTGTGTATGGTGTCATATTGAGGTTTTGGCATTGGTTTTCTACTGGCAATTTCAGTATTCATTGGCTATTCTGAGTAGGGTACTGGAATATCCCTGATGAGGAGAGTCTATGCTGTTGAATCTGTGTAATTTCAAGCCTGTGTCACCATGACCCCTTAGTTTATGAAACTATTGAGCATGCAGTGAGATTGCTGAAGGAAAAGGCTGACTTGACATCCCCAAGTCATTAATAAGGAGTTGCTTTGCCATTGCATGTTGTGAGCTTTCAGTACCCCCTCTTGTAATACATGGATCTTCGAACCCAAGCAGACTTGATAGCCACTCCCAGATTCATACTGTGCCTGTCTCTTAGTGGAAATACATTCTGACTTTTCACTTTGGAGATATCCTGCTTGCTGCAGCACATTGGATCCATAGAAATGTTACTAAGGTAGTAGGCTCCCAAAATTTTCATGTGTTTTGTTTTCTACTCTCTGGCATGCATGTATCTTACCAAGGCATCTGAGGTACCTGATACTTCCTGCTCATCAAGTTCCATCAGCATAAAGTGGACCAGCTTGCAGTCATGTGGGATGATGAGATAATCAAAATTCCCACTAACTAAATTACTGCACAGGGTTCACAGAGGCCTGCAGCAAGACAGTGAATGTTTGGTGCTATCCCTGAACAGTGAAAGCAGATGTTTCTGATGTTGTATACCTATTGTAATAAAGAAAAAAAGCCTTTGGCAAAATGTTGACTACATATCAGAAACAGCAGATGTAATTAAAACTTCTAAATGGAGACTTTCCAAACTTGGAATGCATTCCAGACCCTTGAAAGATGGGCCTGGTGTGTGGTAGGGTGCTGTGTAGGGCTGTAGGGGCTCTGCATCAATACTTTTCTGTCCTCTTATGTGTTCTTATATTCTTCAGTTCTTCCTGACTTTCCCTTATGCATTTGTTGGCTATCTTTGTGTTGCCTCTACTCCTACAATTAGATCGATTTAATCATGTAATGGTGAATGGTACAAATGTTACTATGAAGCTTTGAAATAAAAATTTTCAAAGTTACATGCATCTTTGACATCACTGCCTTTGTGATTGTTACAGCTGATTTTTGAATCATCTAATACAGTTTATCAGAGCATGCCACCTTCCCTTCCAACCAAAGGTAGCTGTGATTCAGCATTTTTTGAAGCTGGAGGATGTTGTCACTTGAAATTTTATCAATAGTTGTAAACATCTGTACAAAACTGATAGGATTTTTCAAATTTGTACTAAAGATGAATATTTACAACCTCATCATTTTAATCACTTAGGTATTGCTTTTAAAAGACACGTCAAGCCGGGCATGGTGGCACATGTTTGTAATACCAGTACTTGGTAGTCTGAGACAGGAGGATCACAGTTTTGAAGCCAGCCTCAGCAACTCAGTGAGGCTCACATCAACTTAGTGAGACCCTGTTGCTAAATAATAAAAGAAAAATAGGGTTAGGGGTGTAGCTCAGAGAGGTAGAATGCCTCTGGGTTCAATCTCCAGCACACACACACAAAAGTCAATATCCTGCTTTTGAAAAACATTTAATACAAAGTACTCTTGAATAGAATATGAAGTGAATAGAAAATTATGTGTGATACAATTTTAACTTCGTTTCTTTAAAAACCACTTAAGAAGAAGCCTGAGTGGAAATACATCAATATGATAACAATAGTTATTTCTTGTGGTAGAACTGCAGATGATTTTTGGTTTGTGAACTTTTTTTTTTTTTTGCGGTACTGGGGATTGAACTCAGGGGCATTCTACCTCCGAGCTATACCCCCAGCCCTATTTTTTTTTTTTTTTTTTTTTTTTTTTT